>KK118029.1:663324-675662 GCA_000611955.2 Stegodyphus mimosarum | reverse complement strand
AAGGCATGTGGAAAGGAGGGAGAAAATACCTTATATTCTCCACCTTTTAAACGAGGTTCGGGGATGAGCGGCCCCAGTCGCCAAATTCTGGTGGTGACGAATTGGCTGCCTCTTGCTTTCAGCTCTAATATTCCTAAAGTCGTTTGGTTATATCGATGTCGAAACGTGAAAAATGTATAATTCCTCACCGGGATTCGAACTCCAGAGCTCCTCATTACTAGCTGGACGTGCTATCCAGTTACATCTCGAAGGCATGCGGAAAAGAGAGATAAACTATCTTATAATTTATTTCATTAAATTCGCTTTTATTGAACTTTACAATAAGTAAATGGGATAATTTCAGTCGATGTTCGCAATAAAATCACATTTAACTGTCATTAAATGTTTTCTGTGATATGTAAGTATTAGTCAGAGAATTATTTCCACATTTTATTGGACAAATACTAATTAATGATTTATTTTTTAATGTTGAAACCAAAGGAATCCTTTCTAATCAGTGCTATTATAATCTTACTGAAACACTTTATAATTTTCGTACAAGACACTCTGTGCACATATTGCAGAACATTTCTTATTTTCAACTAGCTTGAATGAGCTTTGATCTATTCCTAAGATATTTTTTCCATTTTAAAAAAATTGAATTCTCAATCAACAAATTTTCAGTAAGCATTTCAATTGAAGTATATCAGTCATAATACATACTATAAAGATGAAAATGACTGACAGACGATAAAGCCTCATTGATATGCGGAAGAGAGTGGGCATTCGAAGTGTCAGCTATCGAACATCAGTCCTAAAGCCAGGCTACTCAAGATTACAGCCAGGAAAAATAAAATACAGACACTTCCTACCGCAAAATCTAAATGGCATGCCATTTTCGTCACATAGCCTGCAATTCTGAGGGAAAAAAAGAAAAATGAAAAAAGAGGAGGAATAGAACCAAATAAACATCCTTCTGAATTGACGATTGCTGGATGTCCAGCCAAAGTCTTCTAGGGATATAAGACTGATCCCCTCTCTCTCCTCATCCACCAGGCAGTCCCCTTTCTTTACGCCCCCCTTGGGTCCCCAGGGCCCACTAACTGTCGAGGCTCTCCGTCTGTGCAGCCATTACTTTGATGCATGGCTGACGGCTGTCTGTTTTGCAGAACCAACAAAGAGTGACAGAACGAAAGAAGGAGAGAGGAATATATAGGAAGTATATGTGTGTATGTACGTATGAAGTTTTTTCTTCTCGTCTTTCGCTCGCTCAAACTGCGTGAGCGTGAATTCGCATTTGTGTAGGATAGCCGCTAATAAATCACGAGAGGGGTGTGCGAGTCCGGCCATAGCTCACGTGTTCGCTGACGACCAAAACGGGGCTGGTCCATAAATTAAAAGTTAGATGGAAGTGAAGTCCTAAATCAGTCCTCCGATATCTCTCCTAAACTCTCACTATCAGTCCATCTCATGCTACTGCATTTTAGCACTATCAATTTTCACAAGTGATATTTGGAATCCCTTCGGTCAGTATCTTTGCTGTTTAAAAATACTGCTCTTTTTTTAAGCTCAAGGGGCGTTAGCCCAGAAGGGCTATTAGTTTCAAAACGGGATTTTGTGGGGTTTCACTATAAATGGCGAAACACTTTTAATTGTTGCCACCAAACATTATCATCCTGTATTATATTCAAAGAAAATAAATAGTCAAGAATCTGCGTGAATGTGTGTCTGTCACATATAGAGCCATCAAATTTTGGATAACGTAATCCTGCATAAACATGGGCACAAGGAGGCCGGAATTTGAATTTCGAATTTGGTTTATTACCTGTTTCACATTTTGTAAAACTTTAATGAATTTTTGATTAACAAACCCAATGATTGCGAAGCAAGCAATAGCAACACTGTACAGGAAAAACACTTTTATCTCCAGCACTCGAGACCGTGCATCGGAAATTCTAAAGATATGTTGTTTTTAAATATTTTGTGATATTGTTGTTGAATTGAATTTTAGCGCTTTAAGTGCGAAGAACATGATATTTAATAAATAAAGATAACACAAAAAACATTAGAAAAACGTTCCTTTTGGCGTAATATAAAAATTTATCGATTTATTTGTTTATTTTTAAAATATATTTATATAATTATATAATAATAATTAATATATATTTATATAAATTATATATATTAATTATTATTATATTATTATATATAATTATTATTATAAATTATTTATTTATTTAATTTTAAAACCCAAAGTGGCGTTTGTCCAGAAAGTGTATTAGTCTCGAAACGACATTTCTCGTCGGTTCATTATAAATGTCCGCTTTACTTTTCAAATTCTTGCCACCAAAGATTATCGTCCTCTATTATATTTAAAGAAATTAAATAATGAAGAATCTGTATGAATGCATGTGTGTTTCTCACACTGTAGAAAAACAACCATAACCTAGAGGCATCAAATTTTGAATAACGTAATCCTCCACCCGAATATATCACTGGAAGCCAGAATTTGAAATTTTCAGATTTTGTGAAACTCAACGACTTTTTGATTAAGAAACTCAACGATTTCAAAGCGAGAAAGACAGTGAAAAAAAAAAAAAGAGATCTCCAAAGCGCGACACTGTCTGTTGAAAATTCTAAATGTAGCTGTTTTAGAATATTTTCAGCCCGAAAGGCCATTATCCCAAATACTCTCGGAATGTGTATGTGTGTTTAAATGAATAAAATCTGAAAGCCTTCAGATTTTCATTTTTATTTATTTACTTATTTTCATTATGCATAACTGCATCTCACAGATCAAGAGAAATAATGTAACTTAGCAAATTATGTAAAATTCATGACACTTTTCAAATTTTAGTAAAAATGTAAGTAAGGGGCTAAGAAAGGATAATACCTAGCAAGAAAGATAGGGAATATGTGACATATAAGAATGTTTAATCACTGATCATTGTAAGGCTTACCCTAAGTTTCTAACAGTTAATTTTTAGTTAAAACTACTTTTATCTCTCCTAATTTCAGCTTACAATTTTCTACCGGAACATGGTTTCAGAATCGCTTTTAACGCAAATGATTAAGAGTGATATTTAAATCGATGTTCCACTGACTTCCTAGCCAGAGTTTCTGACTAGTGCGCGTTCGCCTTTTTGGCTATGTCTGTGCTATTACTATGCTCGACCGTATTTCAGGCCCTTGTTAGCTTCGCCAGCTCATTCGATATTTAGGGGACAACTACATAGAATCTTGATAGCTTCGGCTACATCTTTTTAGTTTAGTTAAGTTTTATTTTTTATTACTTTGAGTTCAAGCCCAAATGGTAGCTCCTCTGTACGCTCTAAAAAAGAAGCCGACTGTATACTCTTATTTTGAACAATAAAGCCTAATTAACCCTTCTTAGGTTTTACGTCTCTATTCCCAAGCTTAAGCGATTATTCGCTTATCCGTTCACAAGGTTCCTACACACTTAGTTGTTAGATTAAAGCTTGGAATTCTACAATATAAAGAATACCAAAACTAGGCAGTAGATTTTTTTAAAATTTATCGATATGCTTAGAGCAGGATCGTTTCTCAAAAACTATCAGCATGTAATTACTATCAGAGATTTTGCTTTAACATAAAAAGCGTTATAATAAATTCGAAAGTTCAATTACCTTAAGTAAAGATACTAATGGTATAATTTTTTTGATTAATTATAAACTAAGAAATTTATTTGGCATTATTTTAAAATACATAGTTTGCTATTCTAATAAAATTTCTGTAATAAGGCAGATTTTTCCTTCATTATCCAAATCAAAAATATATGTCCTATTTATATTAAATTGTTTAAAATATTATTTGTCAAGTGTTATAAATATGTATCGAAATTCAGAAGCCTAATTTGTAAAATTCTTAAAAGAGATTAATGCCTGATGTCCTGATGAAATGCGTATTTCTTGATATAGAGGTATATGCTTCTCTTAAAAAAAAAAAAAAAAAAAAAAACTTGCAGTTCATCGAAATATTATGGAATTTATTAGCGATTAATCAGTATGATATTTTGTTAGGAAAAATTTGAAGTTCTCGTTGATCTTTATGACAAATTTAATGATATTTTAAGAAATTTTTAACAAAATTATTTATTTTGTTTAAAATTTCTTTAAAATATTAGTTAGCAACGGAGATATAAACTAAAAATTTTGGAAATAACTCCCTACCCTCAACAATCCGACCGTTTGTAGGATAAGAAATGAGCATGTTGCTAAACTTAAGTGTATGTATCTCATGTTATTTCAGAAGAAGCAATTTAAGGCCACTTCTTTGCTTTTCCCTTTTTCTCGTAACCATGATTAAAACTGCGGCAGAAGATGGTCCAGTTTATCAAGACCTAATTTACTAAAATCTCCTAATAACCGGTGACGACACACATTGTAAACGTTAATAGAAAGAGATCTGTTACGATCGTGAAATGCGTATTTTAAAATAACAGACAACATAACTCTTAAACAGCAAATTCGAAAAGATCAGACCAATTGGCTGGTCACATGAGATGTGAGACATTAACTTTTTGTTCTACGAAACGAACTTTTTGTTTTGTGTTTTTTGTTCTTCAACGCATCTCGCATGATGGACTTTAAAACTTTCCTTTTAGTAATAAGACCTAAGACAGGTAGACAGGTTTGATAATAAGGCCTTTCGACGCAAAATGTCCACACAAAATCAAACTTTTTTTGTAAGCTGATGAATCCGAATGTCGACTTGCACCAACGGTCTAACACCAGTCATCGAAATAAACCACCGCGATTTCGCCAACTCCAAGCTACACCTATCACTGCGTACTGTCAGGATATTACACCTCACCATTATTAGAACATAACAAGTAGTCTGATTCATCTGAAGAATGCAATACGTCGACAGTCATCCCCTATGCAGTGCTGATGTGCTTTACCTCATTGGAGTCTCATTTACTTTGGGGCTCCTGAGATTTCGGGACATAGCCAGGATATACGTTTGAATGATTCCATGCGAGACAGCTTTTGGTCCAAAGCGCACTCAGAAGTAGATGGTTCAGCATTAACCAGCGAAAACAACTTGTCTCTGATTCCACTAACTGCCACTTATTGAGAACCACGGTCCTCATATGCATCCTTCGGGGGTAGTATCATCTTTCCCCTCAAGGTACTTAATATACTATCATACTTAAGAACGCCGTAATCACCTCAGTTTTCTTAAGCCGTATTCCCAGCCGGATACTATGGCTTCCTTTTGCTAGTCCATGACAACTCCTTTGTAGACCATATCCAGTTTAGGAACTACCAGCGCACACCGTGATTAAGTTTTGCTGCATATTCGAGATCCTCTTAGAATTTTCACTTTCTTCCTGTTCAAGGGCGCGAATGGTAAAGAATCCTACTCCTAAATAGTGGCTTGTGGTAACTGTGTATTCCTGACTCTGTATTATTATTTTGTTAGAGCGTTTATTTTTAGAATAAATAGTTGTAAATTCTTAATTCAGCGTGGCAGAATTTTTAATGTGGACCTGCTTTTGATTATGGATTTGTTGTCTTCAAGTGATTCACCACTTTTCTGACCTTTCTAAAATAGTTTCTACCCTTATCCTGAGGGCGCAGTCTGTAACTTGAAACAAATCAATTATGAAGTGATATTAATGCAGTTCATTTCCGTTTCCTCACGGGATTCTAAACGTTGGAAATTAACATGCCAATGCATTTTGTATATCTTAACTAACAAGAGATTAAATATATGCCAAATGACTAACTGCGGGTTAAAATACATACCAAAAAATATCAAATTTAGAAACACAATTAAACTTTACTCTAGATATTATTCTCGATCACAAAAAGCAGACTTCGTTGGGTGAATATTTTAATCAGTCATGAGAGTTTCATAAGTACTTTGCAAAAATTAATGAAACTTTTTTGTAATGTATGTCCTTACACGTAAGCTGTTTTAGCTGTTTGAAAATATAATTCCCTTGTGGTATTTCAGAAATTAAATATAAAAAAAAATCCTAAGTTGCTTTTTTGCTGTAAAGAGCCCTACGTTATTTCCTTTGTTGTAGATATTTTACTTAGAATGGAAACATGAAAATTGTTCGATGCTCTCTTCGGGATTCCATCTCGTGACCTCCAGATGATAGTTGGAAGTGATTTCAATTACACCACGAAGGCATGAACTAAAGAGGAATAAAGTACTTTCTCCCACTTAAGGGGCGAATGGGAAGAAGGAGCTCAATGGTCAGATCTTTGTGGGGACGAATTATCGTCCACCACATTTTTTAAAAAATTTATAGAGCCATTAGGTTATTTTTTTCTCTGAAGCAGGAGACGTGAAAAATATATATGCAAAACCCTCGCCGGGACTCGAACCACAGACCTCTCGAATACTCCTCGAGTATGCTTCCAATTACACCGCGAAGGCATTCGGAAAGCAGGGAGAAAAGACCTTATAAATGTTTCGCTATTGCAGAGACCATTAGATGTTTTCTTCGGAGTCAGAGACCTGACAAAAATTTAGTGCCTTCTCTAAGATTCGAAATCCAGACTTCCAGATGGCAGCCGGATGTATTTTCAATTACACCGCGAAAGCACGCCATCGGGATGGAGAAAATAACTTTCTTCAACATGTATCTATATATTTAGAGGTTACACATTCTGATTCTTTATATCTATCAAGGTCTTATTGAATATCTTTCCAATTTTCAGAGTCCTTCGTTTATATGAGTGGGTTTAGGGTTGCTAGTTAGAAAATTAGAATTCAGTTGTACATTTAAGGCACTGACATTACTAATTCATTTTATTAAATGAATTCAGCTGTGTATTTAACTTAAATAAGACTAAAAGTAAAATTCATTTCAAAAGGCAGAATATTGTTTATTTCTTTCAAAGCGTTATTCAAGAGATATTAAATAATATAAGTATATCTAAAAAAGCTTGCAGCTAAGTCCGAGAATTAGGTTGTATGCTTATTCCTAAAAATATGTTGATTTGGATAGTTCAGTAACTATGACATATGGACGACCGCCATTGTAACAAAAAACGGAACGTGTTCGTTGTTTAAAATGGTTTCTGCCTTATATACTGTGCTAGCATTTTGAATAGTTAAGACATCTAGAATAATTTCCCCAAGTTTTATAAAGAACATATTTAACTACTATTAATAATAGATAAAAAGTTTGAAATAAATTCATTATTTATGAAAAGTCTCATACGTTTCCAAGACCCAATGATTTCCAGCTTGCTTTCTGTTATTTCTTTGTTCATGTTCTCTCAGATACTCGATCCACTTTTATAAGGTATTTCTCCCGCCTTCTTCGCATACCTTCGTGGTGTAGTGGTCTGCATGCTGGACGCGTAACCGAGAGGTCCGTGGTTCGATTCCCGGCGAAGGCGTTGCTCATTTTTCATGTCTCCTGCTCCGAAATAACCTAATGTCTCTACACTGGCGTCCGAACTAAAAAGGTGGTGTATGATGATTCTCCACCACCGCGATTTGGCGATTGGGTCCCCCAAACTCCAGTCGCCCTTTAAAAGGGGGAGTATATAAGGTATTTCTCCCGCCTTCTTCGCATACCTTCGTGGTGTAGTGGTCAGAATGCTCGACGCGTAAACGAGAGGTCCGTGGTTAGATTCCCGGCGAAGGCGTTGTACATTTTTCATGTCTCCTGCTTCGAAATAACCTAATGTCTCTACACTTTAATTGCTTATTTGCTAGTTATAGCCATTCCTGTCTTTCCGGTCAGAATCTTTCTTTAAAGCAGAAGATTTTCAAAGTATTTTTTAACTATATGTATATCAAATATCTTGAGTAAAAAACTACAAGTATTGGCATAAATGGTTACAATAAGAATGTCAATTCAATTCTTGGATTTTATCTAGCAAATAAAACTTATAAAATTAATATTTAATTATAATATTTTAATTGTTTCATTTGCATATAAAACCACATTTTGATGCTTTCTAGGCGATCTGATCATCGGAAGACAGCACGCGAGTACAACGACTTTTATTCTCTAAAGCTTCAAGACTAAATTTGTGGAGTCCTACGTTATATACTCCTGAAAGAAACCATTTTTCGTTTTGAAGCAGCTGCGGTTATAAGCAGTAATGCCTTTTCTGTGCTGATACCAAACAATCTTGCATGATAAAAGAATTTTCTATCTTATTCATAATTTTCCTTTGGAAAGGCCCATGAAGAATTATTGTTGGAAATAAGTGCTAAAAAAACTATTTTTTGCTACCATAGTTTTAAAAAATTTTTAACCTTTTTAAGGATTATGATTGCTCAACAATAAACCAGGTGCTTGTTAATTAGACTCTCCTCCTTTCCCTGTCTTTCCAATATTATTTGCTCGAGCAAGCTCTCTAAAAGTTTTAAAGTCATTGTATTTAGAGTTACGCTCTCGAATTTTGCCTCTGAGAGGCACTTTATTGAATTTGCTCAAGTTATCTACTATTTTCAGTGTGGAGCTCCATTTTATGCAAATGTAGTTCATTGATTTGATTTACATCCATCCTTAATCATTTGACAACAAATGCTTATTTTTCAGCTTTCATTTTTAAAAATATCGAAGAGCCCGGGTCCGAATTCCGGAGAAGGCATGGCTGTAAGTTATCTGTTGCTTCATACGAGGTAACTGTGGCCATGTTAGGTGCCTCCATAATAAAATGACTACCGCTTCTGGCTTTAGTCTTAACCAAAACCTAAAATAGTTAGTGTCCGCTTTAAAAAAAGCAACAAAGCAAAATGAATATCATTTTTAATGATGAATGGGGATTCTTCCATCATGCAAGATATTTTGGTATAAGTATAGAAAAGAAATTACTATTTATTGCCATACCTGATTCAATACGAAGAATCAGTTTGGCATAGATGTTTTCAGATGTTCACACTATAAAATCTGAAATTTTATAGTACGCCCAAAAGGACTGTTTTTTTCATTTACGCCCACATACACGTTTCGGGAGCATTTGGAATAACATCATTTTGGGTTAAGAATATTTAAAAATAGCATACCTTTAGAATTTCCGATAGACACTCTCGCGCTCTGGAGATAAAAATATTTTATTCAGTACAGTGTTGCCACTGCTCGCTTTGAAATCGTCGAGTTTGTGAATAAAAAATCATTAAAGGTTTACAAAATATGAAACAGATAACAAAACGAATTCCAAATTCCAAATTTGGGCTTTCAGATGCCTATATTCGGGTGGAGAACTACATTATTCAGAGTTTGAGGCTCCTAATAAAGGGTGATAATACTTCGTGGCAACAATTTGGAAAGTGATACAACGCTTTTAGTGATTCAACGCAAAATGTGGTTTTGTAACTAATAGCCCTTCTGGGCTAAAAATCTAAAAGCTTTTAGATTAGTAATTAGGTTAGTTTCAGATTAAAAAACTTATCATTAGGGTAGCTTCTAGAAACTATACATAGAATACTTTAAAAAGAGATTTTCTGATTACAAAATATATAAATCTTTAAACGTAATTATTCGTCCTGCATTATTATTTTAGAGGTTTTCAGATAGTTTGACAATTATGTAATGAGATTAAAGATTAAGTTTGATTGTAAACGCCATTTCTTGCAAAGTGAGAGAGGTACACAAATTTTCAAAATCGCAGCAATTGATTTCTTTAATTTCAAGATTTTGTAATCACTTTGACTGTTGCAAAATTACTCAGAAATTATAAAGCGGAAACAGCGGAAACTGAAAACAGTATTTCGAGGAAATAAGCCACTCAGAAAACCTAGACGTAGGGTTTATTCAGGATCCAGCAATACCATTTTTCCTTTTAAAAAGAAAGAAATCAAAATTAGGAGAAAATATAGAATCATTTTTGGTTCTTAGAACCGAATTTTGTGGGTCCAGATGATAATCAAACGTTAATGTTTAAACAAGTATGATACATGTCGAATTAAGTTAGCAATATAGCTGCTTCAATGTGATTTAATTGCTAGATGGCAACGAAGAGAGTAAGAATATGAAATCACTAGGGGCACCATGATCCTGGCAAATGGAACTTTGTTACATGGGCGATGTGACGTTAGGAATAAATTCAACCGTCAGGCAATAATAATACGTTTATTCTAGATCGAAATGAAAATTATTACAATCTGAGGTTCTGTAAATTTAGACATCCGAGAAGACAATGCTTGTCATTGCTCCCAATCTATGAAGCAAACTTCACATTATAATGAATGGATAGCATAAAAATCTCATAAGGTATTTCTCCCGTTTTCTTCGCACGCCTTTGTGGTGTAGTGGTCAGCACGCTCGACGCGTAACTGAGAGGTGTGTGGTTCGATTTCCTGCGAAGGTGTTGCTCATTTTTCATGGCTCCTGCTTCGAAATAACCTAATGTCCCTACAACTGGCGCCCGAACTAAAAACGTGGTGGATGATGATTCTCTACCATCGGGATTTGACGATTTGGTCCCCCAAACCCCAGTCGCCCTTTAAAAGGGGGAGTATATAAGGTACTTCTCCCGCCTTCTTCGCATGCCTTCGTGGTGTAGAGGTCAGCACGCTCGACGCGTAACCGAGATGATATGAGGTCCATGAATCGATTCCTGGCGAAGGCGTTGCTCATTTTTCATGACTCGTGCTTCCAAATAAAACCTAATGACTTTACAATCTGAACGAGCCATTTAAGATTTTCATTTCCTTCCAGTTCTCTAAAGATTAAACCTTTAACTGTTTTTCCTGTTTGCTATCTGCTTTTGTTAATTTAATAACTGCTTAATTCTCCGCTCGGAGATATGAGTTACAGTTAAATTTCTCTACTTACAGTCTTACTCACCTTGTTATCTCCTCTACTCCATGAGTTTTTTTATACTGTCCATCTTGTTAATATTTGCTTTCTCTCCTGATCTAGATCAGTTGCTTAAATGGAGAATCCAAGGTTTCTCACATGAACACCAGTATAACACATATATTGGTTGATACATGTATTTTCATATGTACATGTGCTCATATAAATGTCTCAGATAAAACTGTCATGTTGAAGGTACGAACATTCACAGCAAAAATACATGCTTATATTCACAAAAAATACTTCGTCTTGAATAAAATTGCTTAGATAGATAAATAATGGTTTTAAGGGATTTCCTTCCGTACACATTAAGCATAGTCTTCTACAGGAATACAAAACGTCAATACAGAATGTTTAGTTTTACCCAATACGAAATGAAGATCTAACTTAGCAATTCGAGTTTTAGCATCGGGTGAAAAATCTATGCTCTACAATATATGCAAGTTGATATCAACCGATATAAATATATTGATATCAAGCCTTTAAAGTGAAATAAACCTATTTATTAGGTACATATATTCAAGGGATACATACGGATATGTTAAACTAAAATTCAAAGCCAAAGCTAACGTTTTCGGAAATGAAAACTTTGGTAAAGCATCTAGTTACTAATAAAGGGATATGAAAGTTAATTATATTTTATGTAACTTAATATAAATCTCATTTTATAAGACAGTATAAAAAGTTTGATCAGAAATAAACGTCTTTTGTTATATTTCTATGACTGAAAACGGAATTTTTACGATTTTAGTCGTGAAGTTATTCTTACTAGTGACATTTTGTTGCTCCTATAGTCAACAATAAAATAGGATTTCCTTGTACTTTTATGTCATTTATAATTATTTGACAATATAATTTATAATTATTTATAATTATTTGTATAATTTATTTATTTATGTCATTTTTGAAAAAAAAAAGATCACATTACTTTACTTAAATAATGTAGTTTCGAAACCCGTACCTGTATTACATGCGCATCTTAATATTTAAGAAATCTACTTAGGCAATTTATTCTTTTCTCTTAAATTTTGCACTAAAAGAAAACATACGCATTTAGTTTTTATCATTAAGTGTAATGTACAGACTATTCAGTTCGTTCATTGTGTTATGTATTACTTATTTCAGTTGTGATTTAAGTTGTTTTAAAGGTAATGATTTAACTTATTTTGCTTCAGACTTAAAGTTTAATTTGTTTTAATGTTTGTAGTTGAACTTAAGTTTCTTTTGTTTTACTTAAAAGTTAATTGGTAAAAATCCTTTTTGTGTTTAGTATTCTTTCGTCAGTTTAACAGCTGGCTTTGGTTCCAGTAATGAGTTTAGTATTCTTTCGTCAGTTTAACAGCTGGCTCTGGTTCAAGTAATGAGTAATTTCTGCCATTGTCACCACTGCTTAGGTTTAACTTTTTATGTGTTTTGTAAAGTCAGAGGTTATTGATTCTTTTCGAAAAATTTTGGTTTTCGGAACGGGGGAGGATTGTTATGTATTACTTATTTCAGTTGTGATTTAAGTTGTTTTAAAGGTAATGATTTAACTTATTTTGCTTCAGACTTAAAG
>KK118029.1:646804-662731 GCA_000611955.2 Stegodyphus mimosarum | reverse complement strand
ATTTATCGACTTGTTTTCGATTTCTTCGCCCGCTAGACGGTCGTCTGTGAAACCTCTGTCAACATTAGTTACTTTTGCACCCTGCGGAGAGGCTAGATTTCTACATTACTAACTCTGCCGTAGGGTCAGGTTGGCGGGGTGTTTTTTCTTACTCGCAGCTTGTTTCTATACAGGATTGGGACCCCTCGACGAGGCTAGCAGCGATGATCGCCAAATGAGGAAGCTCTTTCTATGTGGAGCTGCACCTTCCTGCGTGTTTTTCCTTTGGGGTTGCCGGGCTGTTGGCGGTTTTCCTACCATCAAAAATCGCCAATCAAGCGGTCTTGGCGTTTCGAGTAAAAAGGCTTGGGAGCTGCTGACGAGGAGGACTGACGGGAGACTGACATGCAGCCATTTTGACGGAAGGAGACGGAGCTGAAAGCGTCAGCGTTATCAGAGAAACATCGATGTCGGAAGAAATAGACGAGAGAAGAATACTAAGGAGGGCGACGAAAATGTCCAAACTTAACTAATATATATTTTTTTCTCTCCATAGAAAGAAACCATATCTACTATGTATCACTGTTTGCATCACTACTGCATCACTGTTTGGAACGTCAATGTCGTTTGTCTACAATGTTAAATTCCCTGTTTGGAACTGGTATGAATAATTTTACTTTTTCCCACGTCACCGCCACCATGAAAATTCTGTATTAATTCAATATTATCTTAATAAATACCATATTTAATTTTAACTTCTTGTAATGTTTTCACTTTTAATTTAGAACACTGGACCCAATATATGTACACAACGCATTTATTTAATTATTCTGTTGGAGCTAAAAAACTATACCACTATTTACTATTGATTTGAACACCAATTTTACAGTATATATTGTGTTTATCATGTTGTCACAAACTTTACACATTCATGTTATTGAGAATTGTTTATCCAAATATTGACTTATCTTTTGGTATTGAACTTAAAAACCTATACACAAACTCTTAAGAATTAAAAGCTCCAACAATTGTCAGAAACCTACAACATATTAAATTCCTCTCTTTTGAGGACGTCTTACGTTTTTACACCTTCGGAAACCACTTTTTGAATGCTGGGTCGTCTTACATATTAAATCATTTTACATACTGATTTTTTAATGGCATCATAGAAATGCGATGAGCGTTCGTACATCGTTACATTATCTAAGTAGAGCAGGTACTACACTGATTGTGGCAGCTGTATGTGCCTTTATGAGTTTTATAAAATGCTACACATTACTTTATTATGAAAATTCATAAAATCGTAAAATGAAAAGAATGCTTGTATCACTTCAAATGTTTACATTCGTTAAATTACGCGGGCAGTAGTCTTTACAAGTAATGTGTTGCTTATGTGACTTTCCAGACTTACTTACTTTGGTACTTAGTTAAAACATTTAATCCTCTTAAGTGAGTTACATAATTCCAATTATCTAATATTAGCATGATAGAGCACAAACATTGCAGATTATAAATAAGTGTTATAATTTCTAATTCTTTCTAACTGTTCAGTAGCTAGACCAATTATTCTGGTTTAGTTCAATGTCAGCAATCCGCAACGGGTGTTTCTTTCGAGTTGCGCAAGTATCTGCTCACAAAATTTTAAATCAGAGCAAAAAAATGAGTCATTAAATTTTATGCATTCATACCCGAAAGTACCTAATTTGGAAACAGAAAAACAGTTCTGCATTCAGTGAACGGTCCCTTCGTTTACTCACAAGGAACAGACGGACCTCCAGACACCCAGAACAGGGAGCAGAAGATTCATGTGCAATCTTTTGAAGCTCAATTTCTCGGAGCAGATTTATGTCCATCCGCTGATGGAAAGGTTTTAAACAAGGACCCCAGAAAGTAACCCCCCTCACTCAGTGTATTTCTCCCTCATGCACCGCACCCCCTTTTCTTCTTTAGGTAACGTCATGTCACCCTGTAACTCCATAAATATACTGGTATGGGGTCAGTCTGTTTTCGCTTCCATCTGGCGAGCAAGTCAGCCAGCCGTTAGGGCTTCTTTGCTTGCGCAATTGCTTATGCGGATTTTTTTATTTTTTTCACCATTTCGGTAAGGGTGCAGAAACTAATTTTCCCTGGAGGATATCTCTCCTTTGTAAAGTGAGTAGGTTTATTTTCTGAGGGTCTTGAAGATCACAAGACTGTGATAAATTTAGTCAAAGTAGCTGTCGGGCAGGATAGGTAATAAGGGAATGTAGCGTCTCGTATCAACCAGAAATAAATTATCTTTAGCTGATGAGCTTATTTGACTAGAAACTTAGCAAATAAAAAATGCGTTAAAGACTAAAATTGTCGATTTTTTTAAACTTTATTTTTCCTCTTTCGTTCACTTTAAAAGGGACATTCTTTAAAAAACGCCGCTGCAACAGTATAAGGGCTATTTTCTTGCAGATTTAATGCTACATAAATTGCCGTAAATTTTAAGCTTTCTACGAAGGGAAAAAATGTAATATTCTTCTTTATTAATAAACAAAGCAATGAAACTATAAATTAAAATTATAATAATCATTGCTAAAATTTATAATTCATTATTGTGTGATTATTAATTTTCCGTGATGCAAAAAAAAATAAAATAAGAGACCTCATTTAAATATTTTTACGGCTAAGAATTAAGCAATTTAATAACAAATGTTAATTTTGATTAGCTAGTTTTAACCCATGCGGCCTCTGAGTGAATTTTGAGAGCTACACAAGCTTCATAAGCAATCGATTGTAAGATACCAGCGTGCAAAATATACATGTAAAGCAAGTTGCTACAGATCTAAAAATATTGGGATTGATTAAGACATGACGAGTATTTGGATAATTAAGGATTCTAATATTGGGTTACCTTTTACATCTAGGTAAAATTAATATTTAATGTAAAGCAAACGAAGAAATTTAATTTTTTATCACATATTATTTCAACAAAGATCGTAAAATTTGAAATGAAGTATTTTTATTTGCGTTAAACAAAATACAGAAAACATATAAAATTACGGCGAACTAAACCATTAAAATTCTCTTTTATTTGCCTAAGCGTACAGTTCAATTCCAGTTCCATTTCAACTAAAATAAAATAAAGGAATTAATTTTTATTTGAAGAAGCCTTAAAACTAAGTAGAAATTACTATTTCTGAAATAGAAGAAAGAAATATTTATCATTTACAAAAAGCAGACAACACATTTCATTTATTTCGAGTAAAATTACAAAAAAAGAAAAAAAAATATTTCTATTGAAATAAATTCAACTAAGATTCGTTTTCATTAAAGAAAAAATATAAAGTTAATATACACCGTTTCATCTTTGCTTTTTCCAGTAATTTTTTATTTTAATGAAGTATGTAGATAAAAATAAAAACACAAAAGAAAACCATGTGAATTAATTAACAATTGGTATGTAAAGAACAAGAGATGTGAAAACAAGAGATGGAGGTCAGATAAATTTTTAGTTCTATTTTAATATACAAAGCAAAGTTTCCTCTATTTTTGCCTTGCGTATCTTCTATTTTTGCCCTGCACACCAGAAATCATGTTCGTTTATTTATTTTTGCCGATTACCCTGTGCACTTCAATGATTCAGCACTCAGCAACTGTAAAAACAGAGGAAAAGGTGGTTTTAACTTTTATAAGGACAAAAATAGCAAGGAAAATTTAGATTGAAAAAAGAATATGCAATCACAAGAAGTCAATGAATATGTAGTCAGTGGAAACTCACGTATGATAATGTTATCAAAATTAATGTCTTAAGGCGAGCGTAAGATAACCTAAAGTAAGCAGATTGATAATGAGGCATGAAAAAATAAAAAAGCAAGAAGCAGAAGTAAAGTTACAACTGCAGTTTCTGCCAGAAAAATTTAAAGATCCGTTGCGGTGAACAGCAAAATATTTTTATATAGAACATATTCTACAAAATATTGATTAACGTTAACTAAAAAAAGCAAATTTCTAATGTTATAAGGTATTTCCCCCGCCTTCTTAGCATATCTTCGTTGGGGTAATAATTAGCACACTCGGCGCGTATTCGAGGGATCCAAGGTGCGAGTCCCGGTGAGAGTGTCGCTCATTTTCCAATATCTCACGCTTCCAAAAAATCTTAATAACTCTGCAGTGGCGCCCGAACTAAAAAAGGTGTAGTGGATGATGTTGCTCCACCACCGTTGGGTTCCCGTAATCCCCAGTCCCCCGTTAAAAAGGTGAGTATATAAGGTAATTCTCCCCCCTTTCTTAGCATGCCTTCGTGGTGTAATGGGCAGCACATTAGGAGCGTATTCGAGAGGTCAGAGGTTCGAGTCCCGGCAAGGGCACTGCTCATTTTCAATATCTCCTGCTTCCAAAAACTCTAATGACTCTACAGTGTTAGGGGCTAATATGTAAGTAGTAGTCTGTGATAAAAATGCATTTTGCGAGTGAAATGTTATCTGCGGTGGACGCCTTGAGCTCATGAAAAGAAACTCAACATTATTAAAGTACTATATTTCCATGAGTGATAGAGCGTAATCTGTCTTCCTTAGACCTAGAGATATATGCTCATTGAGTATACGATAACTGAATCTTAAGTAAGTGTGAATATTTGTAAATACACCCCTAGCCATTTTATTCTTTGAATCCACATTGTGAAAGGTACTTTAATGGATAAAAATCGTTTTGGAACAATTTAACAGGTCCTAAACCCTTCTACTCACAGAACTGTTCCCAGCTAGGGCACAAAACGTACATAGTTCATTTTTCTAATAGTTATTTTTATTTTGGAACAAGCTTTTCCTATACATTCTAATTTCCCATCTACGCTTCCCTGCCAGAATGAGTTTTCAAGATTACCATTTATGCAAATAAGGTAGAAACGAGTGTTTAAGTCTTGGTTACTTCAGTAGAACAACGTGTTGTGCCTTTCTCCCAAGTTGTTGTTATTAGCTTGCTATTTTACGGCCGTACTTTGTCAGGACTGAGTGTTCAATGCATATTCTTGGCAAACATATTCGTGAAATACTTTAAGTCCTGATCTTGAACAGGGAGCTGAGTGCAGCTATGTTCTGTGGTAGAAAACTGTGGTTAAGTGGTGGTAGAACTGCACTTAAGAAGGAATTAAAATCCTCTTTTATTAAACCACAATTATATACAGCCACTTCCCTACTCGGGAGGGATACAGAAAATAATGACCACACTTGGGTCTAAACTGAACAATCAAAATAATTTAAACTAAAGCTAATTAGAAATTAAGTAGTCGTTGCTCACAGAGCTATAAACGCGAGGTTGGCCTCTATGCTAAAGGGTGCGTAGCAAGATTTAACTAATACTAACGCACTTAGAATTACTTCAATAAGTTGTAGTGTAGCAGCGCTAAGGCTTAGAATTTAAATACTAGCTAGCCAGGCGAACGTTGAACATAGTAACACTGGTCTGAGACTAAAAGCTCTTTCACACTGAGAGGTTCCTACCTATCGCTTAAATATAAACTTGGCTCCACTTCAAATTAGCATAAAGCTGAAACGCGCGCTTATTCTAACGGGAAGAAATTAGAACAGATAGAAAAAGGCAAATTAAAATAAAACTTTGTTAGTGTAACTAAAACCTTACAACTTTTACCATGGACCCTATAAGAGACACACTAACCCAGTGGGCGGAGGGCTCGTCACCCACATGTCCGATCTGGTTTACTTTAACACTGAAACCACACAACGATTTGGTTTACTTTAACACTGAAACCACACAACGATTTGGTTTACTTTAACACTGAAACCACACAACGATTTGGTTTACTTTAACACTGAAACCTATGTCGTTTGTATCACATAACTGTTTTGAATTATTAAATATGGTATCTTGCATAAGTGATGAGATTATGAAAGTCACAGTTTTTACAAATAATATTTAATATATCTCTTTAAAGCACTTTTTACTGCATTTTGTGCATTTTTTTCACTCGTAATTCTTGTATGAACATCTTTACTTTGATAAAACGGTAAAAGCTCTAAATACAAAATTTGCGAACTTACTTTTGGTTACAAATAAAGTAAAATTAAATAAGATTGATACTATATGATGCTTTAAAACACATAAGGTAAAAGATATGATATATAGTTTTTTAATTTTATGAGCATTTTTAGGCAGTGGTTTTAAAAATTATTATAACAGTGCAAGACGATCATTTATTTTATTGTAAGATCATTAATCATTAACTTTACAAGATGATCATAAAATGATTATTTATTTTAATGATTCATATAATTCGGAGGATAAAATTTTCTGAGTGTAATGGGGAAAAAAAGAGGAAATAAAATAAAATCTGGGAACACTAGGTTTTATATTACGCCCAAAGGGACTTTTTTTAACGTTTTGTGTGCTATCTCTATTTATTGAATATCATGTTCCTCGCATGTAAAGGACGTAAAATTCAGTCCAACAGCAATATATGAAAATATTTTAATACAGCACATGCTTAGAATTTCCACGCTGCAGATAAAAGTGTTACTTTTCCTACAGTGTTGCCATTGCTCGCTTTGAGCTCGTTGAGTTTGTTAATCATAAATTCGTTGAGTTTTACAAAATATGAAATGGATTAAAACAGATTCGAAATTCTGCCATCTAGGTGCCCATGTTCGAGTGGAGGATTACGTTATTCAAAATTTGATGGCTCTAGATACCGTCGTTTTTTCACAGTACAAGAAACATACATACATTCATGCAGATTCTTCGTTATTTAATTTCTTCAAATATAATACAGGGCGATAATATTTCGTGGGAACAATTTGCAAACTGAAACGGACATTTATAGTGAAACAACGCAAAATGACGTTTCGAAACTAATAGATTTTCTGGGCTACCGCCTCTTTGGCTTAATAAATTAAATTCACAGCAAACAAAAAAATCTTATGCAGAACAAGAAATAAATTTAAAAAAATAATCACTATAAAATACTAACACAATTAATTAATACAGTTAAATACAATTTTAACATTAGAATAAATGTATACAAATATTAAGGTGTTAAAAGTGTTTATCACTGTGATGTATTATGAAATATAATTGAAATAAAACTCTTTTATAAAAATTATGCTGCAATATTCACCTATAATTTAAAAAATGCAGTACAATTTAGAATTTCAAACAAAAACTTTTGAAAATTCATTTTAGGCATTTTAGTATTTTTTACTTATTTACACCAATAAAAAGCATAACTATCGTAAGAGGAAATCTTTTGTTTGAAATTTTCCATTATTTCAGATTTAAAATAGTATTTTCTAAAAGAAGTAGTTATAAATTTCCTTACAGCATAGGAAAAACTACAAAAAAATATCCAGGCCTAAAAGCATGCAACAGTTTTATAATTATTTGGAACGTTAGTTATACTTGATAAACATGCTAAGTTTTTAAAAATGAATCTCAGTTTCAAAAATAAAAATATTTTGTGAAATTAGGCGCTACAACCAACTTTTTCTTGAAAATTATAATTATGAATTATAAGCACTGCAATAGGTAACTATTCTTAAGTTTCTGTAAGTCTTCCCTACTCCTCCGGATGTGCTCAAGGGGACAGACGGGAATGCTCAAAAGAGGAAAAAAAACCCATTTGGGTTGGTCTATTTCTTATACGATCCATGACTATTACATGCCGACTAGCAGTATTTTCTACTTTGAGTTAAAGCCCAAGTGGAGACTTTTTGTACGCTCGGGAAGGGGCCATTTGTTACTTCAGTTTGAATTAGAATGAAAGGATATTTTAACCTTTTTTGAACTTGTTACTTACGTTACAAGAACTCAGAGAATTATCTTACATAATTCTTTATATTCTAGCTTCCAAGGGACTCAATTTCAGCTAGGATATTACAGACTTATTCATGCGTGGGATAATTTCCTCAAGTGTTCGAGATTAAAGTATTGGATTTCATCAGACCATATTGATGCTAAGTTTGGCAAAGTGATAGCCTTCCTTATAATAGATTATTTAATCCATACAGACATTTAGTTTTTGGTATACGACTGATATTCCATTTTTTTAATTAGTCGGATGATAAGTTTCACATCTGCTGTTTTCGAAACGTTGAAACGCTGTTTTCAGTTTTTCTTAATTTAGTGAAGTCTTAGTAACCATCTCCAAGTCTAGAGGTGACCGGTATGGTAAAAAGACTTAATTGTATTATTTAAGATTAACCTTTTTGTCTGTATTTATTTGTTTCGCCGAGACAAGGATATGTGGCCCAGAAACTGCATTTGTATCTAGTCCACATATTCTTGTCTAATAATCTAATAAACTCATGTAATTACTAAGATGCCCAGTCACAAGTGATCTTTCTCGAAGACGTTACCTGTTTTGCAACATTCTCTTTGGTCGAATTATTGCTGTAATAATCAAATGCTTCAAATTGAAACATTGCATTCGGAAACATGCATCAGCTTATTACAAAAAATATTCCTATTGTTACAGAGAAGAAGACGCAGTGTCAAAATTAAGGACTGGAATTGAAAGAAGGATTCTATATGTGCTATATATAACCCGCAATACTAATAAGAAATATTTCTCTGATATAGATATCTTGCTAGATATTTTATATTTGTATGTTCAATACACCACATTTCTTCTGCTATACCTTAGGTGCACGCTGAAGTGTAAGTCCTGAATGTTTTATACAGTGTAATTTATTCCGTTCTTTGAGTTCATTTTTTGATTAATCCTTGCTTCCCATGATGCCTGGAGTTTATTCTCATTGGTTTGCTTCATCCGGCATAGATTATAATATATTTATAACTAGCAGTTCAAAGTTTTGTCTGAAAGAAAAAAGTGAACAAGGAGCTGCAAACGTAAACTATGAACTTTATTGCCAGAATAAAGCATAGCATAGTAAAAGCAATAGCATGAGCTATGGACATTCTCATTCAAGATACATTTTTAGTTATGCATACAAAAGAAACACTGTGATGTTTAACAGAATTCATCTATTTATTGATTGCAAAAAATGCGTATCACTTAGTATTTATTATCACATAAACTAAATCCAAGCCACGCAGATGTTTCTCGAACGCTCTATAATTTTAAATTTTTACTTTTTCTGAAAAGTTTATTATTGCAAAGCCATTAATAATAACATTATAAGGTATTTTATTTCTCCTTCCAGAATGCCTTCGTGATGTAACGGTAGCACACTCAGGGCGTATTCGAAAGGGAGTCCTGGAGAGAATATTGCATATTTCTCACTCCTGCTTGAAAAAAAACCTCTACATCATCCATGCCTCATACAATCCATGTATAGAACTCTTTGCATATTTTTATTAATTTATTTAACCTTCTTGAAAATAAGGAACACAATATCCCTCCACTCATCTCCGTGCAGCTGGTATAGTAAAAATAACTTACGTTCTCGTAAAAAATTAATTGGAGATGAATGAAATCAAACTGCCTGTTCAGGAGATCTCATACGGAAGCTTTAGTTTACCCTCAAAATTAAGCCCTTGTCAATAAAAATACACACGTGGGGGGAGAAGAAACAATATTATATGTGACATATAAAAACAGTTTAATAGATACTAATTACTATAATAATAAACATGTATTAGTGGTATTAAAAAGGAACGGTAAAAATCGAAGTAAACTGTAATTGTTTAGTAAAATTAATGTAGTTGGCAAATATTTAATAATTATTATATTATACGGCATTTTGAAAAATTGGTAGACACGGTTAAATCAGTAATATTACAAACGAGATATAGCACACAGAAATGATTAACATTTGATTATATTTTTTTACATATGATTATTCTAACAACCTTTACATATGCTTATTCTGTTCATCACTATTTCTTGTGATACGTAGATTTTCCACTGAATTCCTGGAGAAAAATACCATTTTAGATGAATAATTTTCGGCTTTTCTTGGTTTTATTATTGAATTTTTATCATAGACAGTTTATTCAACTTGAAGCTTTCTTTATTAATCGATTTAATAATAAACACCTTGAAACTATTTGGCAGGTAAAAATGCTTAGTAGGATACTGGTATTTAAAATCAATCAGCTGAAATTTTTTTAATTATAATAATTGCCAATAGTTACAAAACATTTAAGAATTGTTTATTGACTATAAATTAATAACATATGGATGAAAAATACACAATGATGAAAAATTCTTAAAATAATCGATAGAATTAAGTATATTATTTTTGACAGAATCGATAGAATAAAGTATATAATTATTATTAGTTTATAAGTTATTTCTCCCAACTTCTTGGCATGCCTTCGTGGTGCAGTAGTCAGCACGCTCGGTGCGTATTCGAGAGGTCCGTGGTTCGAGTCCCTTCGCGGGCATTGCTCATTTTTCACATCTCCTACTTCGCCCCCCCCCAAAAAAACAAATATGTCATCAGTGGCCCCCGAACTAAAAAAAAAGGTGGTGGATGATGATTCTCCACCGCCAGGATTTGGGTCCCCTAATCCCCACTCGTCTTTTAAAAAGGGTTGTATATAAGATACTTCTCCCACCATCTTAACATGCCTTCATGGTGTAGTGGTCAGCACACTCGGCGCGTATTCGAGAGCTCCGTGGTTCGAGTCCAGGTGAGGGCATTGCTCTTTTTCAATGACTCCTGCTTCAAAAAAAATCCGAATGTCTCTGCAAGTTAATTTTAAAATATTTATGAAATTATGTTACCATTTGATGAGAAATATTCAATAAACAATTTTGGAATGGATGTTATTTTTATTAATTGTGAAATGTTACTTTGATTTCTTGTGACCATTCTTTGTGTGCAATGTAAATGTAACCCTTTTTTTTTTTGTAAAACTGCAAGCATGCAGCAGTAATTATTACCTAGATAGTTTAATTTAATTAATTAAATTCTTAATATTTTCAATGATCCATTAACAGGGTTTTTCTGAAGGAACACGCAACAAAAATTGAGACTAAACTTTTACATTGCATATCACAGGGGTTAATGATTTATTAAATACGATTATCATTAATTAAAAATCAGTTGGGGCCAATATTAAATGCTATTGTCATTAATAAAAATACAATTATATGCAATATTAAGTTTTATTATTATTAATAAAATATAATTATATGCAATATTAAGTGCTATTATCATTTATAAAAAAATCGCAGATTTAGAAAATAGAGGTGATATAAATAAGTCACAATTTCTTGTATAATTTACTTTACTTTAATAGATGGATTACAGTTCACTTGTATTCCAGTCATCATTCCATTGCAGACGGCATTAATAGAATGACGAAACAGAAATGATCTATTAATAATAGTGTGAAAAGACAAAAATGCTGTTACGAATTTTGCACATTTGTGGAATTATATGTGAAATTGTCTTTTACTGCTTTTACTAAGTAATGTAACGTGAAAAATCTAAACAGAGAAGCTATGACAGAAAAGTAAGAAAATAGGGGCAAGTCCATATAACATTCAGTAATGGGTATCTCCGTAATTTGGCGAGATATCGCGGAGCTGACAACGGTTTTGGGGACTTATTTTGTAGCCAAATTCGGTGGCCATTTGGAAGTATTTTGGTTCTGTGCCTGTATCACCATAGTAGGTATTATAATTGAATAAATGCAATTGATCATTATATTAGCTGTAAAAGTAATTCGACCCTCATATTGCTTTACAGTAATTTGGAGAAGCAGAAATTTCTAGAAATACCTCGGCGGCTGGTTAAGAACTATATAGAGCCGTAGAGAGCATCCGCTCTCAAGTGTTTGGTTACTATTGTTGAGAGTTGTGATTCAGCGCGAATTGATATATCCTTTAGCTCTCTCTTTAGATGCGTTTTGCATTGCGTTGTCTTTAACGTTCTTAGCAGTTTAAAGTGTCACTACTGATTCTGCTCTGTGGTGTTGTGAACACCTGTACGAGTATTTCTGTGGAAAATTCCAGAAATTTGAAGTGTTTATTTTTATAAAATAAATTTTATTAACCTATCGTCGGAGCTGTGTGCATTTAGTCTATTACGAACCCGTACGTAAGCAAAAATACTTTACTTCATAGTAAATTTTTGGTAATAGTAAGTAGTTCTTCTAGTATGAAGCTAAAAGAGTTTTGGTAGCAAAAGGTAGTGTAAAATAGACTGGAATAAAGATTAATTCTGAGAAAAGATTTTTGACCTGAATAAGAATTTCTCACTTTAACTAAATATCAAGTTTCCAAAAACGAATTACTCTTTTTCTCTAATTTTTGAATCAAGTAAAAAGTATTTGATCAAATTCTGAATTATGTGACATTCCATTTTCGGAATTTCCGTCATTCATTTTCGAGACTAGATAATAAATTCTGAACTTCAAAAGACCCACATTCAACCCAATTCCATAATATTCACTTCAACCGTTGATATAAATTATAAAAGCTAAACGGGCCAACAACGATAAATCATCATCTGTGTATCATTTTCTATTGAACTAAAAGACGTTTCTTCATATATACGCAAGCTAACGACTATAAAACATTCTCGTAGTGGTGGTGGGGGGGAGTTTTAAAAAAAACTCTATCTATTGCTTTGAAAAAAAAAAGGACTAGTATTTCATCTTTTCCCCTTACTTTCTCTTTCTGGAACCTCTATGGGATTTTTTGTCATGGTACCTCCTGCAACCCTTGTCGGTGCCCTTTCAAATGCAAAACGAGAACCGTCTGTCAGTCCATCCGTCATTCTATACGCTTGACAGTCATCCTGACAAAGAAATGTCTGAGTATGATTATGTATTACCTATAGGCGGTCCGGCTTGGGTAACGAGATATGTTTTCAGAGACTTTTTTTATAGCGTGGTGTAGATTTTTATCGCCGTAAAAAGGAAGGACGAGAAGAGAGGAGAGTTGGCGTAATCTCTCTCTTGTGCAGCTTACGTTAAATCTTGAGTGATGATATATATACCTTTCGCAGCAATTCTTGAAATACAGAACGTGTTTTGTGCGAGCTTTTTCAAGACAGGCAGTTTGAATAGGACAGAAATGCGCATTACGAGTAACAAAAAAGAAATCACCATGAAAGAAATGAATTTCAATAAAGTCACATAAATTAGATAGTCATGCATTCTATCTTGATCTGACATTGTAAATAAAATGCAACTGAAACTGAAATATAACTGCAATTATTTCTCTGATATAAATCTTAAGGTTTAGGGGAAAGATTTACGCAATATAGAATTCTTTGGAAAATGAATAACAGAATTCCAAAGAAAGAAATTTTATAAAAGACATCGAAAATAGAGGCCTAGTTTATGCACGAAAATATAACTTCTACAATTTCTAATTTACCGCACCAAAGAGAAGGCTACCTTGAAATCTAAAAGTGGTTTTATAAGCAAAAAAGAAAGGAAATAGCGGATAAATATGGATTCACATGCATAAACTTGATCTATTGTTAAGTATTCTGCAAAAAAGATTACCAAGTGGTGTAAATATTATAATGCTTTCGTGCGAAACTAAATTAATATGCTTTCTTTCAAGGGAAAATTAAAATAATAAAGTTATCTGAATGTATTTTTAAATGTTAGGTTACATATACAAGATGGTAAAACATTTTAAGATATAAACAGCGTTTGTTAATTTAAATTCTTTCCCGAGTACATAGCGCACTGTGCTAGAAGTAACTTTTATTAATTAAAATATGCTACAAATGTTTATCAAAGAAATATATATTCTAAATTGAATGTACTTTTAATCTCAACAGTTTGATATATTCTTAAAAGTGTCTCTTAGCTTTCTCTTATATTAAAAAGTGCTTATGTATTAGTGTAATTAATATATGATATAGAAGTATGTTTTTATCTTTTATTAGTTATAGCAACGCTCCAGATGTTCTTAATTATCAGTTATATGTATTGTAAACTAAATGTATTTAAAATCGTATCATTTATTTATATTTTAAAAAATGAAATTTAAGCATAGCATTTATTATTTATTGCTTTGATATTTCCGATACAGTTATTTAATGGTGATGTTATTTGAAAGATAAAGATCTTATCTATTGGAAGAAAAACATACCAATGTAATATTTTAAATTAGACAAAAAAGTAATTTTTCAGTTTTATTTAAAATAAAGTAAAATATAAACTTGTTTTCCGGCCTAATGTTAAATAAAGAACTTTTTTCTTGCCTAATGCTACATGAAGAACTTTTGTCATATCGAATAATAACGCGCTGGAAACTGTAATTTACAAGGTTGCTTGGAAGGTAAATTTAAGAGCTTGTGTCTCGTATAATGGTTACCGCTTGCCAAATGACCTGGTTTTTTGTGTAATGTTGTTGTTTCTAATCCTCCTGATCTGTGACTATCTTTCGATCGGGTCCATTAACTCCTGATGTATGCAATAAGCGCCTGTCGTTGGCTAGAACCTTTGGCATTTTGCAAATAGCAGTTTGGTCTTTTTCCCTACTCCGTCCCAATTTTGAAAAAGTCTACCACTTAAAGAGGACTTTCAGCTTGACAGTATTAAAAGTATTCCATGTTGCAAAAACACTATGCATTTGGTAACGCATATGACAAACAAGGCACAAGGCAATGGCTGCTCCGCCAACAGGGTGGCCATTTTCATAATTACCTGAATCATGCATCATATGTTATAATAACGCAATTGCTTGCCTGTTACTCGCATTTTATTGCAGAAAATTCGTAACTAAAAAAACTGAAGCGTATGTTTTATATATTGAATAATGTTAAGTTAACATATCCTCATTAAAGATGCTGAGTTTTCAAAATTGTGAATATCTACCCTTTGTCATAACCTTCTGTACATCTTATCTTCGTCTGAAATTTGAGTTTGAATCAAAATTTTATCTTTGAGAATTATTAAATAACAGACAGAGCCGTGCCTGGATATTTTTTCATCTGATTCAGAGAGTAAATGTGCGTATAATCAAATTAATCATGTTAAATTCACTATATACTAGTCAAATTAACCATATTTGTATACTTCTATATTTACCAAAGGTAATAAAGGTAAGGTTAACTAACAACAAACAAACAAAGGTAAGGTTAACTAATAACACCATGCCTTTTATAATAATTTTGAGCTTCAGATATTCATAAAACTAATACATGTAAATATTGATTTACATTATTATTTTACTGATAACATTAAAAAATATCTACTTAATAACACTGAAGAAAATAACATTGAAATAATATAAATAGCAATACAGTTAATACAAAAAGCGCTGCACTAATTTTCAAGCTTTTGTTATAATTTAATTTTTCTTGCCTTTCAAAAATAAAATCATGAATGTTTTTCAACATCAACTGCATCAAACTGCCTAATTTACGGTTTTTACAAATCTCGAATGTTTTCCATAATCAAAGAGCTGTTTTGTATAAGTTTTCATTAAGTTTCCTGAATATTCTCTTAGACTAGCAGGGGTAACTCTCAAAGATAAAAGCTATTCTTAACGCAATTTCTGAATTCGGATACGGTTGAATTAGATTGTGCTCACGAGTTACCTATAAAAATCTAATTTTAGTACCTAGAATTATTCAAATAACGGATTTTTTGGAGCATTTATATCATTTGAAAATTTAAGTTGTAAATTGCTTCATTTTAAATTCCTAAATACAATGATGTTAAAATTTCACCAGTTAGAAATTTGAAATCAGACGGCATCTCGTTTAATTTTTACTATTGCAGTTGAAATTGTCCATTCAAAAAATAGTTACCGCTTCCTGTATTTCTACTATGGAAAAATATTTTTCTGCAAATTTAGTTCTTTTACCAATTGAGTTTTGACAATTATTCATTAACTTTATATATATATATAAATATATATATACAGCTTGTTTCAGCATACCTTCATGGTGTAATGGTAGCACACTCGGCGCGTATTCGAGAGTCCCGGTGAGAGCATTGCACATTTTTCCCATCTCTTGCTTCCAAATAATATAAATAGGTGGACTGACAATATGACTGGGGTGATTGCAGTCAAAAGTGATG
>KK118029.1:572765-646133 GCA_000611955.2 Stegodyphus mimosarum | reverse complement strand
TAGATGCAGGAATGATGAAAAATGAGCATTGCCTTCGCCGGGGATCGAACCACGGACCTCTGAATTACCGGCTCAGTGTGCTAACCATTACACCACGAAGGCACGCTAAGAATGTGGGAGATATACCTTATAAAATAACCAACTATAAATCAGACAAATATATGAGTATGAATATCAGTACATAATTAAATAACTGAACAAGACATCAGCAATAGTCATATTCAAGACGATTGTATTCTTAGAAGATCAGAATGGTTGAGAATAGCGAGTGGTCGTCTTTAAGGGCTTTAAGTGTAATATAACTTCGTCTTATACCAATGAGAATACTTAATGGTACTGCAATATTCATCACAAATTACTGCCGTATTAAAAGGTGAAAGATGATCATTCTTATCAAAAAGTAAACATAACGCTTCTCTCAACAGCACATTTCAGTTCGTATCAATATTCTGCAGCCATATGGCCTGCAGGTTCCTCCCATGATCTCCGGAAAAGCTGCTAGTTTGCGCTAATTCCTCTACCAACATTTTCTGGCAATGTGGCCCCAGGGATGGATCTTCTTTTGCCGAAATACTATTTCCAGACGCACTTCTCGCAGCAATTAAAAGCCAAGACACGAATGGGCGATAGTTCCTTCGTATTATGAGCGATTTCGATCGTAAACACATTTGTAATATGGCTGGGTTGCACGTGAAATGTTACGCGGCTTTTGGATCAGTAACAGCGGGTCCCATGAGGGCCCCTCAGGGAAGCAAGTGTAGGTGATAGAAATTCCTTTCCGTGAGAGATTTTTTTTATCTTACCTCACTTAACTGCCACCATAATTTATATTGAAATATAATCTGGGGTATATTTATATTTAAGTGCAACACTAATATTTTCAATGTCTAATTATAATTTGAATTATATTTTTGTATAATCTTACTCACTTCTACATCGGTAGATGTCGGTATATGTTAAGCTCTGGTTAACTTACTGTAAGAAAACAGCCATTTTGTAAAAAAGTAAAGCATAATAAAAAGTTGGATGAATAATTCTATTATCCACCGAATAAATGCTTTTTGAAGAAATGTGTTTCCTGAGATTGTAAGAGACTTAGAAAGAATATCATTAAAAATAATTTTGTCTTTCCATATGTGCTCCAATAATGCCAGAAAAATATCATGTTTAGCTAGAAACTGCAAGATCCGTGATACGAATCTCGACGAAGACGCACTTGATTTTTCATATTTACTGGTTCCAAAAAGTTTACTTGTTTCAAAAAGTGGCGACAGACATCTAGCAAATAGAAGATTCATCATTCGGTTCTTGACGAAAGATTTTGCACATTTTATGACTCAGGAATATCTTCTGATCCCCACCGAAGTACTTTTCTATCAATCAAAAGTTCATATGTTTTTATAACAACTAGCTTCGTAACTGAAACATAGTGTTTCCCTTCAAGGGAATGTACCCAGAATAATTTTATATGCATTTAATTCATTTTAGAATTTGTTCTAAATATATTTTTTCTTTTTTTATCTGTAGATGTCTTTAGTTCAAAAATTTCTAATTTTTATGACAATATTTAATTATCAAATTCACACCTCTTCCTTCATTCCTTTAGCTTTATACTGAAAACAAAATTTTAACGAAAGAACACTCAGTATGATCATTTTTAGTAGTTTTAATTTAAATATATATAATCAGTTAATAGTTAATAGCCAAGTCAGTTTTTTTTTCTTTCTAAGGCTGTTTTTATGTTTAAATTTCTAATATTGTGTATCCTTTCGTATCTGCTGAGCCATTGTCCATGTTTTAGAGCTGTCCAATGACATTTGAAAAAACACAGAAATAAACATTTTTAAGTAACAAAATGAGCATTAAGTGAGAGCTTGCTCTGCCACAGCCAAATATAAAGCTACATTTTTGTAGTATTGCCTTAGCATGGCTATCCTGACATTATAAGGAATTTTCTCCCTCCTTCCAGCTGGCCTTTGTGGTGTAATGGCTGCACACTCAGCGCGTATTCCAGAGGGCCAGGTTCCAGTCCCGCCAAGGGCATTGTTCATTTTTCATGTCTCCTGCTTCAAAATAACCTATAATGAATCTACAGTGACGCCCGAACTAAAAGATGGACAATAATTCGTCATCACCAGGATTTGGGAAATGGGTCTCCTAATTCCCAGTCGCGCTTTAAAAGGGGAAGTATATGCGATATTTTCTTCCTCCTTCCAGCATGCCTTCGTGGTGTAACATTAGCACACCCTACGTGTATTCGAGATGTCCAGGTTCAAGTCCCGGCGAGGGCATTGCTTATTTTTCATGTCCGTAGCTTTGAAATAACCTAATGACTCTACAACGTTATGTAAAAGTTATCTTTCGCTTCTCCGTCTTATGTTTAATTACTCATTCTTTCATGTCAGCGCTTTGCTGGAGAAGCAGGATTTTTCTAGCATTTCTCGGAACTTAGCAGGTATCCAGTTTCCATTCATTGTTCTTAGGTTTTTTTAAAAACTGAACTTAAAAGTAAAAATTAACAAACATAAATTTCAAGCGTAGGACACATGTAGAAGGATATCTAAATGTTGCTATGCCCTTTATTGCCACTGTAACCAATGCTGGCATTATCCTATTGCATATGATGCATATGATATATCAGTTAAGCTTTAGAATATCAGGGCAGAGTACATGAATAACTCATTTCATGTAAAGGTCTCTGATCTTGGAATATATTTCGTGGGAGTATGGAAGTATAGCATATTCTACTTTTAATTTCTATAAATCTTGGAAAAGAAGGAGGGGTATGTTTCCTTTCCTATAAAGGCAAATGTTTGAGATATGAGTTTTTCTCTTTGTAAGCAAAATGATAAAGATTTAAATGTTTAAACGTATAATACCATATTTACATACCATTTAACTGTTGAAAGGAGTTAAAGTAATGTACATACTAAAGCGAGTAAATATATAAAGTATTTCTCCCACTTTCTTTGCATGCCCTCGTGATGTAGTGGTCCGCACGCTGGGCGCGTATTCCAGAGGTCCATGGTTCGAGTCCTAACAAAGGCGTTGCTCATTTTTCATTACTCATGCTTCGAAATAACCTAATGTCTCTACAAGTAGCGCCCGAACTAAAAAGGTGGTAGATGATGATTCTCCACCATGATTTGGCGATTGGGTCCCCTAATCCCCAGTCGCCCTTTAAAAGGGGGAGTATATAAGGTATTTCCACCACCTTCTTCGTATGCCTTCATGGTGTAATGATCAGTACTCTGGGTGTGTATTTCAGAGGTCCGTGGTTCGAGTCCCGGCAAATGTGTTGCTCATTTTTCATTACTCCTGCTTCGAAATAACCTAATGTCTCTACAAACATAGCATCAGTAAAGTTTAAGTTTTATTTTTAGTACGGTAAGTAACATTAAACGGAATAAAATATTTACGATAATACAGCGCCCCTAGATAATTTATGAGGTTTAATATCCTTTAAAAAATTCCACTCGGTAATTATTCCCCCTTTTGCATTATCTTGCCTTATCAATTCGGAAACTAAATCAAGCAGTTCGCAAAGAAAATAGGAATAATCAAATTATACATCAACGAGCATAATTCACTTTACATTTTTAACCCATACAAGAGATGTTGTGCTTTGAATATCTATTTCTCATAGGCGGTGGACTTTAACTGAAAAATAAAATTATAAGAGAAAGAAAAGAGAGAGAGATTGAAAATTTAATTTCCACATCTCTGACATTTAAAATTCAACATTTCAAGTCTAATTACGCAGCTCATTTCCATCAAAAAATGCTGAAAGTTTATCTCAGCATTTCCACATTTCATAAATGTTCTGCTAATTTTCCATCAGATGTTTTATAAAAACACTCAACTCGACTTATTCCTTCGGGGATACTTTGTTCATACCTAAGTTCTGAGAAAGCTATCAAAACAAGAAAAAAAATAACTGATCCGGTTTTATTTATCCTATTAGCGTCAGAACGGTATGATGTTACAAAATTATATTTTCGACTTCCTTAATCTGGTTTACACCTGAGGTTTCTGCAAAAGCAAAATACTAAGAACACGATGAGGGGAAAAAATTGGAATTATTTAAATCATGAATGACGTCCTTTAAATAGTTTCTCAACGTCTTAAAGGTTTTCATTAGGCTCTATTACTTTTTTTTACCTTCCAACTTGTCAACTACACTTGAAATTTTTCCCATCGCCGCCGGTTGTAGAAAAATAATTTGAATTTCAGATTGGCGTTTTGTTTTAAAATTAATCTCGATTGTCATTACTTTCAATCATATTTGCTTTTCTTTCATTGCAAAAATGTGAGAATTAGACAATTTTAAAATGAAGGAGAGAAGCGCATTTAAATTGCCCGGAGCCCAGGCGGGGAAGTCAATTATTTCTGTGTAATATATAATCCGTTGTGTAAAGTAAAGCTTTTTTATTAAAAAAGTTGATAAATAGCAAATTTTAATTCAAATATGGCTTATGACAAGAGTTTTTACCACTTAACAGACAGTGGTTTAATTTGTGCCATTAGTAACGAGATTTTGGTTTTTTAATTACAGTTCGGTTAAACTTCAATTATTCTAATTGATTTTATCTAATTTATAATTGCACTTTACCCTCCAAATTGATTTTCAGATAGGAATCCACAAGATGTTTTTAGAAGATTGTATATACAAAAAATATAACAATAGTAAATGGGGAGAAAAGTCTTCTGCTGTAGTTATCAGTGCTCAAAATTTGAGCTTCACTTTGAGTTGGTAAGTAAAAATTTATTCATTTCAGAAGCTCGATGAAAGAAAACAAAGAGTTTAATTTTAATAAAGGTACATTAAAGTTAACTGTCTTGATATCTACCACTAAGAAAAACGAGAATTGTTTTTATTTCAAATAATGAAAAGCTATCCTTTTTGATCAAACCCAAATGCTTGTTTCTAATAACTTAGTCTAATTATACTATGTTACTTTAAGATAGTAAGTTCAAGGTCATTTTCCGCTTCCCGATTTGCTTCGTAACTATGGGAATAACAGTCTCGGCAGATGGCCTGAGTAGCCTCGTTCTTTTTCTCCAGTTCATTTTCGCTTAACGTTTTTCTCTTCGTAAAAAGTAAGCGACTGAAGACCGCACTGAACTGCAGGCTCAAATGAGGTGGGAAAAGTACTGTGTGATGATAATGGTAAGCATTACTATCGCAAATGCAGGAGAATGGAAACAGTTTTTAATTACCAACTTCAAAGAAACATAGGCTGAGGCATCAGTTTATGGCTATGGTCAGTTTATGACAGAGCTATGATCTGTTAAATTTCCTATCCACCAAGTATGAAAAGAAAATGGAAATACAACTTTAAGCCTAAGCTATGGTTGCCGAAATTCTTTGGCTTAAGCTAAGTACCTAATTCTTGTTTTTAATGATCTACTTAAACTAGGCATCAATTTTGTTGAATTATAGCCTTTCTAAGTTCTCGTCCAGTAAGCGGGAAGGAAACTATACCAAATCTGATAAAAAACTAAAATGCAAACTTTATTTAACAACCTCTTGCAATTTAACTAAAAATAATATAAAAAATTGTGCTACCATGCAACTCATAACACCTTAAATACTCTAGTACTTGTGCACTTATACCCTTAAATACTCTGCTAATTAAATACTTTTATGCCTGCACAGTTAATAATCTTATGTATGAGTGCTTATAGCAGTCCTCATCTAACCATCTCTCTCCGCAACAAACTCTGAAATAGAAAACAGTGGCATAGATCACCAGTTGTTTTTTCGTAAATTTAAACAAGGGTATTAGTGAACAATCAAATGTTAAACTGGAATGATTGCTTCAGATAATTCCAAATCATATATCAATCACGATTAGTTTTTTTGTTTTTATGCGTGTCTGCCAATCAGTTTTTCATTTTAATTATACTGCCCATTTTTGCGTAAGATTGTCGCACATTAGAGTGTGTGACATCAAAATGAGCCGAAAAGAATTATACTAAAAATATTTGGTTTAATGACTAAAAACATAAGGGCCAATAAAAAAGCACGTATCATCTTGCATAGCTCTGTGAAAATCAAACGCTGTTGAAACACTACCGTTTTGCATAACTTACAATTAACACTAAGCATATTACATTTCAATGAATTTTTAACGCACGATAATATAGTAGCGAGAAAAAAAACGTCTAAAAGTGAGTTTTTTCCTCCAACTGAGTTTATTATGCAAATATTTCAATTGCAGTTATATGAGCTGCAACTTGTTGTGTCTCCGAATAATGCATATATACTCTTCTTTTTAACTATTACACCACAGTTCATTATTATGGTAACTTATTAATGATTGACGAAATATTATTATTACGGTTAACGTAACACCTTTATTTCTAACTTGGATGAAACGCGAGCACTGAATTTTGTGTCATGCATGTAGGATGGATGATCATTCCAATCTTTCATAGTCTTACTCTCAACAGTTAAAGAAATCGGAGCAATGAGTTTTTAATTTCATTATGGAAGGTCATCCAGATCACAGACTTGAAATCTTTGGTTTCTTGTGAAAATTAAGAAGCTGAATTGTACAGAAATTAATGTTCTTGTAAATATAGCAAACTAAAGACTTAAAAATTTAAATACTTGGAATAATTGAGCATTCAGCTTACTATTCAAAATTATATTGGGCATAACATATTTGCTATTGTGAGAAGCCGAGGACTATAACATTTATTAGCTATGTTAGAAGAAACAGTGGCAGAAGAAAATCTTCAGTTGGTAATCTGGCAGCTTATTTTGGATTTTATATCTGCTGGATAAAACCCTTGTTGAAGATTCTTATATTTAGTATTTTAGAGTACTGTTTGATTCATGGTTTATGTATCCAAGCCTTTATATTAAAGATACTCTTACCTGCTTCCGGCTTTGTGTGTACAGAGGCCTAAGTTCCAACGTAATCTTTTAAAAATAGGAATTCCTAATTATATTCTTCATTTATATTAAATGAAACTTTTGTAAGGCATTTCTCCCGTCTTCTTCGCATGATTTCGTAAGGAAGTGGTGAGCACGCTAGGCCTGTGTTCGAGAGGTCCGTGGTTCGAGTCCCGGCGAGGGCTTTGCTCATTTTTCACGTCTCTCCAGCAACAAAAACCTAATGTCTCTACACTTCTTCAACGTTTTCTCATACCTTAGTCACATTTTCCTAGCTTTTGAATCATGACCTATAATTCCGCACATCGTTTCTTCAAGAAAAGTAAAGGAAATATATCGAGTTGAGTTTGACAAACTGTTGGACGCATATTTTGCTAATTTAAAAAGCTCTTTGATATGGACAGCCTCAGGCTTAGAATGCCTTACAAAAGGGCTTTGCATTCTTTATTTCTTACCTAAAAATTAAAAACTCATACGCAGAGAATAATCAAAAACAAATTAATGGGTTACAAATATTATTAATTCATTAACATGATAGAAGGCACTATAATACAATTTAGTTTTCTCTTTGTAATACAGTAAATAAAAAATTTACTTAGTTCAATGTAATAGTCCTGTAATATTCCTTTTACATTTCATATAGGAACATCTTTTGAATTTCTAGTTATATGTTAATAACTTAGTAGTTAATAGCATCTAAATCCTATAAAATATTGTATTTTAATTAAGAGATAAATGATAAATAATTTTAACGCTTTTCATTCGACTACGAAAGCAAAATTTGAAAACTGTTTGCTTAAATGATACGTCATAACTTTTCTTATTTAATTATTTATTGCGCAGATAAATGGAATTTATATATATTTAACAAATTACAGAAATGTGTATTATGATTTTAAACGCCGGTGGCCTAATACGCAGTTTAAATAAAACGCTTAAGTACATATTTATTTTCGATGCTGATAAATTATAGCTGATTTTAAGAGAGATTTGAAGATGCCTACGAATCTAGAGGATATAATATCACTACTTAGTCATTTATTAATTGCAGCTGTAATCTGATGTAGTTCTTTGTCCATAATAATATTTTTTATTTGTCATTAGTGAACTCATGATACATGGGATAAAATTGGTTAATTTTTCAGCACACAAAAATTGTCTCAAAATTTTAATTCAAAGATATGCAATCGGAAAATGGCATTTATTTCACTGCGTGTGAATATAGTTAACATCTTTATATGTGACTTATAAACATAAAAGCTATAAATAATTCCTTACATATTGATATTAGTCAATATATATGAATATTTGCCCTGGTCGTAATTATGTGAAGTAATAAATTTTAATTTTTTACTATACAGTTGGTATACCAGTTTCATTATCAAATAAATTATTATTTAAAAGAGTTTTGAACTTTAACCAACTACCTTTTCTCTAGCCAAGATGTCTGTGAAATCAAGACATTTATTTAATTAAGGTTTTAAAATAAAATACATGGCAAAATTTCTCTTCAAAATACATTTTATGAAAGAATATAAATGCCTTAGTTACTTAGATTGAGCGTCTTAGCTTTCACACTAAATAAACAATTATCCTGCTAATTATAAACAATTACATTATTATGATTTAGAGATTATTTTTTCAGAAAATGATTTCACCAATAAGAGGTAGGAACTATATTTTCAAGTAGGTACAATGCGAACAAAAAAAGGATATCTCCCGTTCTACTGGGCCAATTGACAAAATTCAAATTGCGTTTTTCCTCGAAAGCGCGACTTAGGATATATATTACATTTATATAAGCATTAGTCTAACATAGGTATTTTGATACAATTCGAACCTTTTCTGAAATAACATATAATATTCTTCCATATTTAGATTCTACGACTCAAATTATGCCTAGATATTAAATTTTGTAATTTTTGGTGAGAAATTTATGGAGAAATTTAAAATTTATCTTGGCATATTTTTTTTCAGTATCCGAAAAGAATAAATTCAGTTGACGAATCCATAATTTACAGTAAAGTGTTTACTTTCCCTTTTTTCATTGATGCACGAGGGGAAAAAAGGTCCGTCGTTCATTCTTAATTCATTCCCTTATTATCGCTTATATTATACGCCAAATTTCAAAACTCGCCAAAATGTGAATTTACGTAAACCTTAGGAAATTTTGAATAAAAAACTCTAATTTTTTTCAAGTAGGCTTAGAAATACATCTTCTTTAAGAGAATAGTAAAAGTTTTATAGGTTACAATTCAAAATGTTTTTCGAAAAATGTATAAAAATTACTTGAAAATACAAATTTTAAAAATAAATCATAAAAAATGAGTCAATTTTATTTGGAATGAACCTAATTTAGAAATGTGAAATGAAGAATAAAAAAAGGTTAACTTTGTAAATAACAACAAAAAAAAGACATGTTAATGTCTATATATATGTATATATATATGTAAATATATATCAAATTCAATTAGCATAGAGGAGTTAAATTTTTGAGAGCTACTACTTTAAATAATAATAATAATAATTTTTTAATAATAACAAAAAAAGACATGTTAATGTCTATATATATATGTATATATATGTAAATATATATGAAATTCAATTAACATAGAGGAGTTAAATTTTTGAGAGGTACTATTTTAAAAACTACTCGTGTGTTGTTTACAAAACGTAGCAGTTTGTCATAATTTGAGTCGTAGAATCGAAATATAAAAGAAAATTGACATGTCATTTCGGAAAGCCCTATTTTATGTCAAAATACCTATATTAAAACAATACTATACATAAATCTAATACATATCCTAAGTCGCGCCTTCGACATATAAAAAACGCAAGTTAAATTGCGTCAATCGGCCCAGTAGAACGGGAGATATTGAACTGTCCCATTTTTTTTTCGAAGTGTGCCTAATGGAAATTTCAGGATTTATTTCATTTATAGTTCAAATTATTGAATTTAAGTTTCATTATTAGTAATATTATAAAGTTAATAATAATTTGCATTGGACAGTTATTTCTATAACTTCTCATTTTCCTTTCCTGACCAGAAATGTAAATCAGTTAGCTAGTTATTTAAGCTAAGAGAATATATTTCTGCCTCTCGAGGCCACGTTAATTAGTTTGGTAAGCTATGATAAGGTTATAGTTATTCGGCTTTGCATTATTTTTTGCCGATATTTAAACTGATACGCCGGTTAAAGTTTCTGAGCCAGCTTAGGTTTAAATATAATTGTGCAGCTCTTTAACTATTAGTCCACATTTTAAATTTGAGTTGACTCTTATTTTAGGTTCATCGCCACAAGTGATAATCGATCGTTTTTGGCACAAAAAGTGCATTTATGTTCAAGTTTGTGTTTAAGTGAAAAGGTTATTTTAAAACTTTTTCAAGACAGTAGTGAATTTCAGGCAGAGTGATAACTCGCTTTAAGTCTGTTAGGTATTTGAATATAATTTACACTACCAAAGCAAGTCAGATTCTGTAATATATACGCATTTAAATGCGATAACAAGCAGGTTTTGTTTTTACTTTATTTATAATTCTTCCGAATGTTTAATGCCTTTAAATAATTCTTTTGTTTTTTTAATCAAATTTGCAAATAATACTATTTTATTCAGTACTTTTATAAAGTTTACATACTTGATAAATTCCTCCCTAAAACAATTATTAGGCTAATGTTGCCCTATGGAATTATTTATATCTATCATTTAGGTTTAATTTAAAACAAAGATACGCATTTTTATAGAACCTGAGTTTATTTTTATTATCAGATTTGATTTCAGAGAGTGGGATTTAGGATTTGGAGCGAGATACTCAGGTTCTGAAAGATAATTAATAAAAGATGTCGTTGTCCTCTTAGAATATTTTGATGGTCTTATCTGCATATTTCTTTTGAACCTCATTATTCAAAGCAGTTAAGTGTCACTAGACTTCTGTTAACGACATTGATTAAAATAACCATCACTTATGATAATTACCACAATAATTACCAGCGAACTCAGTTCACGAAAATAAAGTTTTATTGCAAAAACTTTCAGTCTTCTGTAAACGAAGCGGGCTATTATAAATTAAATGTTGCAATTTTGTTTGCAAGATAAGCCTAATTTAGCGTGAAGTGGACTTGGACTCAATATAAAACAAAGGCAAGAGGCAACAAAAAAGTCCGAAATGGTGCATCCAACTGCAAATGGGGGAGGTTTTTACTTCGCACAAGTCATTAATTACGTTAAAAATACAGCACAGAGAGATTAAAAACGAAAAAGGGTAAAAGAATATATTACCCCGATGCGCAACTATCCCTCTCCCTTCATTTTTTTATAGCTTTCCCTGTCGGCATTTCATCATATCTTCCCACTTTTGTATAGATCTGCTTTGGGCAAACTGACACACAGTACATAATAAATGATTGACCACAAAAAGTATGCTTCAGATATCTCAAATTATTGGCTCTTGCCGTGGAATAAATTAAAGCTGTCAACCACAGGACGCTCTGTCTTTGTCATTAAGGATATGAAAGATTTTTAGTCTAACGGTTCGAAAAACTTTCCTATAAGATTAAAGAAAGGGGAAGATAGAAGGAAGAGAAAAAAAAAAGATCTTATTTTCGGGATAAACGAAAATTCAGATTAATTACCGCAGATGTCTAAGAAATCATCGTTCTGGCGATGATATAACTCATTTAAAAGAATGCAAATCGCGGGATGGAAAAATTATAAGAAAAGAAGGCAGGAGAGGAAACAAAGACTAATTAATGGAAGGGATATATTTTATAATATTTTTTTTTCGTTCCCTTTTCTTCCAGTTCGGGAGCTTCGTTATTATTCCACTGACAGTTGTTACAAATCGGCGCCGGGCGTCTGCTTTTAATTCCTTGTAGGTAATGATATTCAAAATGGCGAATAACTGATCTGAATGCTGAGGCGCTCTTAGGAGAAATATAAAATTTTTTGGAAAGCGAATTTCTCAAAATGTATTGGGGGAGAAACTGGATTTGATACAATGCAATTAGACGATTCTTATTGTTTTGCATTTGCATTAATTAAGAGTATTAATCAATTAGAAGCATGAGGAAGTAAAATGACGAATATTAATAAATTATGCAGACGTGGTACTTGGTACATAAAAAACTTCATTTTGAATTTACATTCCTCAAATATTAATACATTATATCATAAATGATGATACTTAAAATTTAAATAACAAACATAATGTATGATCGAAATTAGAAATGATGAAAAATCTGAGCTGTTAAATAAAGAATAATCATTAAGTAAAACATAACCTACCAAATGATGAAAGACTTCCATTAGGATTATTTTTCGATGGATCTTTTGATTAGTAAAAGCGAAAATCAGTATCAGGGTCGTAGAGATATTATGTTTTTTTTGAGAAAGATTAGATAAATAGGTATTGCCCTTGGCAGCATTTGAATCATGCGAACAGAGTTGCATGATTACCCTTGCGAACTAAGATGCTAGAATTTACGCCATAGCAGCAGCATCAGTGATAATTTCTTACATTCTCCCCCACTTAAAAGGCGATAGAGAAGAAATACGAGGTACATTTGGACAAATCCAGGTGGAGATTGTTGTTCATTACATTTCAGTTCGGGCTATTTTTTAGAGTCTCCTAGATTTTTCAGGGTCCACCAGCAGCCGAGAGGTCGCTGAACACTGGTAGTTCGGTCCGAGATTCGAATCCTGTGAACGGGCTGGCTGCATGAGAGTTTTCGGGGTTTTTCTCCATGTGTAACGTGTATACAAGCCAGTTTCAGAAACCTTCCACGAAGGCATCCCTTTCTTTCGTCAGATAGCTCTCTCGAGGCTTCCTATAATCGCATAAAATAAACCTATATTTTTTAGATCAAGAAACGTGAGAAATCATCCATGCTTTCACTGTGGTTCGAAACACAATCTTTTAGTTCTTGGATGTATCTACTACCACTTACATCACCAAAACATGCAAGGGGAATGGGATAATTCCGTATAATTTAAGCATTTTCCTGCCAAAAAGATATCGAAGCTAAGGAATGCTAATAAAATACATTTTTGTACGATCTGTCGTACGAATATAGCCTCGCCGCACTATGTGAGGGCATTTACAAGAAAAGGTAATAATTCCTTATATTATCTGCCAATTTTAAAGGTGGACTGGGAAGAATCACGAGACCCAGTCGGACAAATACTAAAAGTGAGGAATAAATTAATGTCTGTCATATTTTAGTTCAGTTGTCACTGTACAGCATGTTAGACAATTTTGGAGCTGATAAACTGAAGAAATACCTTCAGGGGGATTCCGACCACACAAGCTATGCCCTCTCCAGGAATCAAGCCACAGATCTCCAGTTTGTTAAGAGAAAGTATTAATCACTTCAAGAAAATAGTAGGTATGGAGTAACGCGGTAATTACTCAGAAAGTAGCTAGAAAAGATGATAAACATCTATAGATTAAGAAAAATATTTTCCCAAAGGAATTTTACTTTTCATTTTCGCACGTTATTCTATAGAACAAATAGATGATTAATCTTATTATTTTTTTAAATATATATATTCTCGACAAAATAATTAGATTAATTGAAGAGAAAGAAAATTTTTTGGTAAAGCTTATGAATATTAACCAGTAAACCTAATCGTTAATAATCACATGAAAATTGTTTTTAATTAATACTATATGAATATTGATTAATTACACTTTAGTTAAAAAGGTATAAATTAATAAAAAGTTCGCAGTATCTTCTGAAGTGGAAAACTTTAGATTAAATTTTTCCTTTTGTCTCTGATAACATTGATTAACGAAAATACAGCAAAGAATAAATAAAATACGTTTGTATGATGATATCAAACATAGTCTTAAACGCTTGGACTTGGTTTAATGGGTGCCAAAAAGCAGGGTGCCTGAATGTCAGACCCTACTTTTAATCGAAAACAGTTAAAACTTGCGAATAAATTCTGTCATTATGTTTGGTCAAGGATCTAATTTTTTTAAAGTATATATACAAATTTAAAGTATCTGAAGTTTAAAGAAAAACTGTTGTCAAAGCAAGGCAATTCCTCAACAATATTAATAATTGCATCTTTGTAAAGAGGTTACACATAAAATCGAAACATTTAAAAAAATTATCATAATAGTACAAACTCGAAAACTAAAAATGCAAAAAGTAAACAAATATATACAAGATAATAAAAATATAAAAATTAATCTCTATTTATTGAAACTTTAATTCAGATCTTATCAGGGGAAAGTGAATTAAAGCTTCATAAAACTTGATTATTATGCTTCGAAAACGTGTTTCGTTCTCCCGGTAAATTTGAGATCAAAAACAGCACAAAGAAACAAATTTATATTACATAAAACTCATAAAACAGTAAAAAGTAAATCTCAAATGCACAAGGATTTTCCCCACACGCCTTCGAAACACTTGGAAACAGAATAAACCATAACATTGTTTCAAATGACTACAGAAAGCCAAAATATTACATATTGTAAAATGACTATTCGGAAAAAAACTAAATTGGCTTAAAAATTATATGCAAATCAGAATTTCAAATTCAAAGATAAAGATAGATCGCGTTATAAGTATACTTAAAACCAAATAGTCCTTTAAACAATATGCTAAAAATTGGTGGTCTCCGATTATGCTCAACTAAACTTTTAATTCAAAGAAAACGAATAACTTTTCATAGAGATTGCATAAATAATAAATAGCTGTCGTCGTAGTCATATACTGTATAATATGCCAATGTATACATATATATAATATGTATACATTGGCAAAATATGTATACGTTCGTAATTTGAAGCAGTTACAGAAATTGCTTCAAATTACGAACGTATACATATTTTGCCAATGTAAAAAAAAGTTAATTTTGGAAAAATAACGATGTAATAGAAAATTTTGTACTAGTTATGTAAAAATAAAATTATGAGAAGTTTGACTCCCGTAGGATATTTAAATACAAATTTTGAAATTTTTGATGTCATTTTTGACATGCCTTGAGCGATCAGCTAATTAAGTTAGCAAAATTCGAGAAAATAACTTTAATAAAAAAAGTGTATGAATTAATAGACCATACAAGAAGTTATATGGTGCTCACAGCAGATTTTTAATTCTATAACACAGAACTAAGTCAAATAACTCTAAAAAATTAAATTTTTAATTAAGAATTTTCAACTCATCCTGTTAAAATATCAATATCTGAAAGTTCATTCAAATAGTTTTCCTACCAATTGCAGCTTTTAAAAATGGCGATAAATCCACGTACCTCTTCAGATCAATAAAGACATCATCACCCGTATGTAACTAAATTCTGTCTTCATCTGAGGAAAAAAATCACTCCAAGACATTTAACAACCAATACGTAACGCTACGCATTCGAATTTGTAATTAACGAAGTAGGAAATTAGGAGTATTAAATCCTACAATTTTATGTTAATCCCCTCACAAACATGTAAGCTTCAGTTTTCGTATAAAAAAGACTTTTTCGTTCAACTCTTAATGTATTTCTTTCGACTTTATTGGAGTACTCTCTGTAATGCGACTAACAGCATGTTTAATTAATACTGTAAAAGAAGGGTAATATTTTTCTTTAATTTCCTCTTTTCGTTTTGCAATCATCCGAAATGAACGTGAGGAAGATTTGGTACAAAAATTCGGAGTTTGCAGTAAAGGCCATCCGAAGCTTTTCAAATATTAAAAAAAAGACCGTGAGAATGCATTAAAAGGTATTCATGTCTATGCTAATTGTCATAGTCAGTGCACTTTTGCTTTTGAATGCACTAATAAGTAAATATCGAGAAAGAAACTTTGCTTTTGAAACAGCTACGTTGGTGTCAACATAGATATTTAATTTAAAGTTGCTGAAGTAAAAGTAAATTAAGAAGCGGGGAAATTAAAAGAAAAACATACGACAACTTCTAATATTATAGTTTGAATTTAGGTAACATTAATGCAACATTTTAATTTGAATTATATAATTTTAAATAAAAGATACTTGCATCATCATGTTGCATAAAAAATATTAAAATATTATCGTAAGAAATTCATTCTTTCAGCAGCAAGCAATAATTATGAACCAATGACTGATACTATTCAATCATTATTCAGCTCTTCCGGTCATCACTATCTTGACAAATATTACCTAAGGGATCTAGAACATTAATATGTACCTAGATAGGTGTTAGCCACTAACTGTCTAGATATTAGGTACTTTAGTAGCTTTGAAAACAGAAGTAGTCGATTGCAATAGCTACTACTATCCCGATGTGTCTAATTATTTGAAATATTTGCTTATTTGCAATGTTTTTAAGAGTTACTGGAAAAAATTAAGTACGCATATAAAACGATTTCGTTTTATTAAATATCCATTACTAAACAATGTAAGATTAGTAAAATTTTTATAATTTAGCCTGCCATAAATACTTCGACAAGAATAGTTTGAAATCGAAATATGTTTAATACCATAAAGAAAACCAAAGGTTCATGGATGTTTACAAAAAATATTATTATATGAAATTAATGATCATAGAATACAACAGAATGTAACAGTTCATGGATAGATCATTATATCATAGAATATAACAGTTCATGGATGTTTACAAGAGAGTATTATTATATAGGATTAATGCTCATAGAATGTAACAGAATGTAATAGTGTTAGAGATTGTAACTTTTAAGGTAATAAAACATTGAGAAAGTAAATATTCTATATAATATGTAGTGGAATGTGAAATTACACATAGCAGTTGCTAGTTGTTCACTCGAATAATTCTTGTAAATACCAAGCATATTTCTTGTTCACATTCACATTCGCATTCACATTTCACATTCCGCCTGAAGTTCTGCAATATTCTAAGCCCCTTAAAGCTTTGCCGATCAATTTTCTTATGTCCTACATAACTGTCTATTATATTACATAAAAATATGAAATTTACACTTTGAAGAAATCTTGAAATCATGAATCATGAATAGTGATTACCTGTACCTGCTTTTAATTGCTACGTTTTAAAAATTTATTCTCACGATACAGAACTCCAAATTATTCAAATCTCAAAATATTCCAGATTTATTTTCTACTTCAAACAGCTAATTATATTGTCAGAATAACAAAGCACGAGATAACGTATCCTATCGAATAAGCACATAATTCGTGACAGTTTTAAAATTGAGAATACTTTGTTTATTAGACAATTATTTACCTTCTTCTACGTTTAAACGAATAAATTCATAATTTGTGGCTGGTAAACATATATTGATGAAGTCTGTTTGCATATGCGCATGTAACTGGGATCGTTATGAATACTCCATTAAACGTTAAGGAAAACTATGATTTTCCTCTGCAAATTCTTTCATTGCAAGCATTTCAACACTTGAATTCACACTAAATGAACTATAATTACATTTGATCAAATCAATCAAAGAAGATTGGTATCAGAAAGATTGGTATCTTGTGTTCGACTACAATGTAATGCCTTTTTAGATGTTTAGTTCCTCTAGGGAACTAAAAAATATTTTAAATGATTTTAGAAAGAAATTTTTGGTATTTACATGCGAAATTGTGCGCGTACTTACTTTGAGTTATACAGAGGCTGTTCGCGCATTTTTAGACGATTTTGGTAAGCGGTAGTAAAACATCGTTTGCTACAAAAGAAGTAATTGCAATTGAACTATGTTTTTAAAAGTCAAAATTATCGTCTGTGGCTTGAAAGTTTTGTTTTAATTCAAAATGGCGAATTTAAAAAAGCAGTGCTTTGAAGGTTGCATTCACGCTCTTTCCGAAGAGAAATATGCGTACTCCGTTATCCAAAAACGTTGTGAGAGTCATAGTTTTGTGATATCTAAAGCGTCGATAGGTAATATCATCAACAAGAAAGGAAAAAAAAACGTCCAATTGGAGCCTCAAGTGGGACAAAAATTCCGAACAAGTATCCAAGGAAAAAACGGACATATTCGACTATTGCAAAGTACGTTGTTTAATGTTAAAAGAAAATCCCCCTAGTCAAAGGACAGTTGCAAAATCATTACAATGCTCGGTGTCCACTGTAAACAAAATGATAAACGTTGATTTCAATCTTAAGAAAGCGAAAAAACGCAATGTGCATCGTCTTCTTCCAAAGCATATCGCTCGACGCGGGACACGCTGCAGAATTCTGTATGAGAAACACTTATCCAAAGAAAAATGGAAAACAATTGTCACAATAGATGAAGCATGGGTGTATTTAAATGACTGTAACAAAAAAAGAGCCATTTATTATCATAAAAGGGGAGAAAAAATTTAAGTACATGGTTCAAAGAATCGAAAAAAGTTTTTCTAAGGGATTCATGATTGTTGTTGTTTTTTCATATAAGGGCAAGTTCAAAATAAAGAGAGTGCAAAAAATGTCAAGATTAACTCCAAATACTATCAGGAACATATTTTATCGCCAATTTTTCTGAATGGAATGCCATCGCTTTACCCACAGTGCCATCCATCTGTGAGACTCCATCGGGACAAAGCCAGCAGTCACACATCAAAATCCACTGTAAATTTCCTAAAAGAAATGCACAAAAAACTGGTATCAACACTTCACTGATATCCCTACTGAATCTCCTTACCTATGGATTTTTGTGCTTTCGGACTTTTAAAAACTGCATTATCCAAACGTTGTCCCAAAACCCTAACAGGACTGTGGAAAGCTGTTCGGGAGGAATGGGATAAAATACCTCTTCTGACACTTCAAAATGCATTATTATCCTGGAAATTGCAGTCAGCCTCTGTAGCATTATTAAAAATGCATTTTGCAATTTAAAGATTCTCAGAAATTTTCGGATTTCGAATTCACATTCCATTATGATCATCTGCTATTAAATAAGAACTTGTAAAATTTTCTTATTGTGACACATATTGCTTAGAAAAAGAAGATAAAAAATTGACGCCTATATTAGAATGTCGAATACGACATAGCTGGTAATGCACGGACTTCTTACGCATAAAAAGCTTAAAGAAATTTCCATTTTTTTAGAATGAAACGTATTCATTAATAACAATATTAATTACTTTAATGTCGCCATTTTGACTTCAATAAAATTTCGAATACTGGTCTAGTTTATAAGAAGTATGAATCGGTTATATTTGTAGAATGATAATTTCACTTTTAATTTTATAACATCTAGTACATAGAAATTAAAATAATATTAAAATAATCGACTCTAGAACTTTTTTTAAATTTCTCAGACTTATATATGTATGCAATTTTTTATTTGTTTAGCATTTTAATGCTAGGAAAAAAATTCCTTTCTTCTTCTGATAGAAGAGAACAATGCAGGAGAAAAATATACGTATGCTGGAGGATCCAGTATTTTATTACAAAATCTCATATGAAAAATTAAAGAATTCTATTTGCTATGCCAGATCAGAGAAATACATAGAATTGTTTGGGTGCATAAATGTTTAAAATAATAGTCTCAGAAGCAAATAGTGAAAATATTAAAAATAATAAATGCTTCTACTTGGACATTCGTCTTGTTCTAACATTAAACAATGTTTTGCAAAAATATATTGCTAAGCGATTTTTAAAATAAGCTTTGCCTATATTTTATGACATTAATTTTTATTAGTGTTGTGTCATTTTACAAATATGTTTGAGCTCTTGCAAGTTATCTTAAAGTTTAGTGATTTCGTTTTCTTCTTTAAAAATTTGCCATTACTTCCAACACTATTTTTGAGTCTTAACTGCTATATTACTAAAAATTTGATAACATAAAGTACGCAGATGCCTTGCCAAGTAGTTTGATTCGAAAATGTGCATCACTATTCCAGGTACAGTACAAAGAATCTTTTGATTTACTAATACTATTATTATCACTTACTAATTAATATTAATTAAATTTTATAAAAATGATGGTAAAATATTAAAATTGACTACAAATTATGTAAGCTAAAAGTACTTCACTCATATTAACGGTACACGTAATGCTCAGTGATTAATTATAAAACAACAAATTTTACACAGTAGAAGCACTAAACTTCCTGCTTTAAATGAGAAAAAAAAGTAAATTAAATTTAAAAATTCAAAATTTTATAACTTCATATAGAGGAATTATGTCTTGAATTTCAATACTTACTCATTATAAATTCTTTCATGTAGGTATATTTTCTTTCGTGTAGGTATATATTATATGTATCTACTGGACTCTGTGCAAAAATTATCACTTCCTAAAGTGAGTTAATAAATACAAAATTATCCGATTTATGTGGAAACCTCCAGAAATATAAATTATGATTATTTATTCATAACGAAATGATTAAGTAGTCAAATCTTCAACACATCTCTATTAAAGAAAATGAGAGCTAGAGGCTTATTATTTTACTGTACACTAACTAACTATTACTAAACGAAAAGCGAAGAAATTGTTCTTACAGGTAAAATTCCAAAGACAAACAGTCCAAGATTCCACTTAATGACGAATTAGAATTTGATAAAATATAACTGTAAAGTAGGATTGTAAAGGAGTATGAACTATATGATGAGCTCAAGCTTACTTGCTTGAAATTTAATTGTTACTTTGTAAGAATATAATTTAGTTCGTATTAAGTGAAGTGGACTGCAAGCAGTTTTTGGAAGTCAGTTGGGTAGAAAAGCAACTGGGTTTAATTGGTACGTTTTATTCAAAATTTTAGAATGCATATTTGTGAAATTCTAAACAGAATTCCTTTTAAATATGTGCAAGTTTCAGTGAGAGGTACAAAAATTTAAAAATCAAAAAATAATAAAAATTCTTAACGAATTAGGAAACTTAACATTTTCTTCGATTGGAAATCATTTTTAAAGATTCTACAACTGCAAATAAGCACGCTTTGGAAACTACTGTCAGTTTTTACAAATCATAGGTTTATCTATTATTATTATTTCAGTTTAGCAGGCTTAATATTAGTATCACACATTCCTTTGTTTTTAAATCTTTTTGATTGTCGACAGTTTTATAGCGGAAACTTCTTAAATTTCAAAGTCTCAATTTATTCATTTATAGCTTCAGCCAGATTAACTCTTTATTCGAAATGGTTTTGACTGGAATTTAAACTAAAATATATATTAATTTCCTTTATACAATTCTGCCGCATAAATATTTTTACATCAGAATTGATAGCGAATTAGAAGTTTTGATATGTAGGTAATTTTTTTAATTAGAAACAACTTGATTCAAGATTACAAGATACTATTTTAACAACAACTATTTTAATCTGCATTTAGCTATTACTAAATGCAGATAATACACATATATATATTATATGTATATAATCCACGATTTTGATGCGATTTTTTAATAATAATCTTTGCGATTTTTTTAAATGGATAAAATTTTATACCATGTAATCCCCCTTTATAAATAATATTGTTTCTAAACACGTTAATCGTGAAAATACCTGTACTTTACTTAAACATGCACTTTATATATCTATATTTCGTAAAAATATATAAGCACTTTGTAAAATTTCAGCATTCATCTACACATTAACCAGATTACCTACACTTTATCAGTGCTAAAATATTGCTTTATGATTAAGAAGTAATTTTAACGAATGAGATCAGAACCATGTTGAAAAGTGTTGCAGAACAAGAATCATGTTTTCTTGGAGAAAAGTCTTTTGAACTTCACGAAATTTTTCAAAAAGAAACTTCCCTACCGAGTTCATTCTAAGTATTATTCGCTTTAGAAAGCGAGAGAGATCTTCTACTTGGCGAGAATCTTTTGACGCCAATACTGAAGACAACAAAATTTGAGCTTCAGCACCTTTACAGCCTGTCTTCTTACAACGCTGTTCTCGCTACAGAGAAAACCAATGTTAAGGGGCAACTCTTTACAGATGTGAAGCCATGAATGTATATTCATAAGGGCACCTTTTGGAAATTCACACTTGCGTGAAAATCCCTCATGAAATTGTTCGTAAATACGGTCCCACCCCACCTACGACCATTACTCACACACGTGCTTCTGTCGATAAGGAATGAATTTATAATTTTCCCGAGTGTGTTCATGATGCCAACGAACATTAACATCAAACCATCGTGGGGGAAGGAGTGGTGGTTGGGTGTGTGATGGCTTAAATAACGATCTCACTTCAATTACAAGCTTCTTTTATTTTGCGAGTGATTTTTTTATGAACTTAATTTTGCTGCTGAGCTTTGTTCATCGTTATTACCTGGGATTTTGGGTGATTAATAGTGATATGGGGGATGAAATGTAATTGTTTCGTGAAGAAAATTCGACTGTTAAAAGGTAATGGTTCCCTTTAAATGCTTGGATAGAATGCATGGTATTGTTCTTTATATAGGGGGTCATTTATAACCGAAAACTATTTAAATCAAATAAATTAACAAAAATATGCAGAAATTCTGGTACCGGTTCCGCAATACTAATTTACGCATCAAATGAATCTATATTTTTGCAGATCTTGCCCAAGTAAACTTCACATATATGAGAGTAGCATGTTGAATATACTTTCAGTTAAAATAATAAATCAATCTATGAGCTGAAATTTGAGGTTGAATTAAATAAATGTATTTGCTTTTAATATGAAAGTGAAGGAATGTAATTTAAAAATTTATTATAATTTTAAGTGATAAATTGTTGTGGATTATTAAGTATCATTTCCTTCAGAATTCTTTGCGATTTTTTAAATGGATGTTAGTTTCTAAAGATATTTTGAGGAAAACACATGATCTTATAATTACTTATATGTATAATCCTTTATACATATCATGTGAGTATAAGATCATATATTATACTCATATGATTTCACCCAGGATTCTGTAATCTAAGCATAAACAATACAAGGTTCAAACGTGTTCCGTATTCATGTGAAGAATCGGGAAAAATCCGCATTTTCTTCTTTAACGCCAGCCTGTAAATAAATCATCCTTTTAAATTTTCCTTTATCATAAAAATTCATTATTAATGAAATACTCAAGAAAATTTTCAATTCATAAGAAAAACACAGTTTAATAATTAAAATTTAATAGATTGCCCACTTTGCCATCTAAAATAATTCCAAGTTATCATAAATTTATGTATTATAAATATTGGTCCTCATAAATATTCTTTTTGATTTTAATATTTTATTACTCTCAGATGGTTCAAGTTAGGCCAAGCAAATGCCTAGTAGATGGCTTTGGCACCAGATAATGATGAAAGAGGATAACGTTTATCATTGCAATTCTAAATGCGGGTCACAGACTAGTGTACAAAGTTAACCATCAGATTCTCGCAAATATTTAGCGAGAAAGCGACTATCGATATGACGTCAGTTAGGAATAATCATAAAGCTTGCATTGAATCTTAATGAATGATCGTGTGTACAGTAAAATTCGTAAATTTGTTTTCTTCGTGTAAGTTTTTCAAGTCACATTTTTAATAATATTAAATCCTAAAGTACTGAAACGCGAAGAACGTTTGGAGATGCCCTGTATTTCGCTCACTGTGACAAAAATATTTTAAAATTTACACATACTCTAACAATTTTAAAGTAAATATTTTAATTTTTAACTAATTATTAATGTTTAGAAATCTTTAATTGTTTTTATTTTTAGTTAACAGTAAATGGTTTAACCAGTTTCTGGGCTAATTCTAATTTCGAGATCTTTTAAGAATAAATACTCAATACCTGACTATTTATTAACTACAAGTTTCCATATGAGATACCATTTATATGAAAAACAGATATAATTTTTCCATAAACGTGCAGAAAAAAATTTTTAATTATTTGTGTAGAAATTATTGGAAAGCGATTCACATTTAACTATGTATATTGTTGCATCCATTACTACTACCATCTTCTTGTTATTCGAACTAAAAATTATACATGGAAATTTCTAGCTACTATTTCATGCAAATGGAAATAAAATACGTTAGAGAAGGAACATTAAATACTTTAAATACACCATTTATTTCATCATTTATATAAAATAAAACTCATTACTTTTAAACTGAAATTAAAAATAGAATTTCTTGTTTAGCATTGTGACCTATTACATTTGGTATTGATTTTTAGTTAAGTTATAGAGACATTAGCAAGAGCGATAATAAACGAGCAACGCCTTCGCTGGGAATCGAACCACGGACCTCTCGGTTACGCGCCGAGCGTGCTGACCATTACACCACGAAGGCACGCGAAGAGGGTGGGAGAAATACCTTATAAAGTAAATAGATAAATGACATTCAAATTTATTTAAACTAATTTTGAGTAATCAGAATAATTTATTAATGAAGAATAATGCAGATGGAATCATTGAAAGAGAGCTCAGACAAGTTGAATGATTTACAGTTTGAGAATTTATAGGAGCAAGATATTATTGTATTTCTTGTATATTTATCACCACCGCTTGCTTATTTTAAACTCTTTTTAATACGTTTCTAATTCTTGTATCTTGCTGTTAGTTAAGCTTTTGAGACAGTTTATAAGCTTTTTTAGAGTTATAATTATATTCATTACTACTATAAATTACATATATTATATTTTAAAAACGTTCTAGCCTTTTTATGTTCTCATGCCTTTTCGATTTTTCTTCTTGTTCAACATATTATTATTATTAATACCGTTATTATTACTAATTTTGAAGTAGATATTTTGTTTGCTAAAAATCAGGTTCCATAGCTTTACTATATGTTAGAATATATTCATGTGTGTTTAATATTTTTCTAATAAGATATTTTCTTGACATTTGTAAATCTTCCATAAATATTTACTGTATTTTTATTTTAAAGTTGAAATACAATAATTATACGTCATGTATTTACTTTACAAATTACATGAATGGTTATATGAAATCTTTTGGCTTTTCTGAATCAAATTTTCTTTCTGGTATTTCTCTAAAAGAAAATGAGTTGAGGAAACAGAATGCTTTTTTGCCTTTCATTTATGCACATTCAGCACTGATGTGATCAGCTTATTTGATGATATCATTAAAAGTTTTTACCTATTTTATTAATGGCAGATTATCAGGTTTCTCAATCCTTCTAATTTTCATACATTTAAAATTTTTTGTTTGATGTTGCACTTAGAACAACGCAAGGTTAGTAAAGTCAACACTACTTGGGCATAAAAACAAACAGCACGTAATACCATTAGACAAAAGAAATTTATGTAATACCTAGGATAATTCTACAATATCAATAAATATTCTTTATAATTTTGGGGAGTTTAGTTTAAATTATTAACATACAGTCGTATTGGTTGCACTTATTCGTTTTACATTCTTCCGATTCATTTCAAATATAAACCACCAGCAACGCTTCTTCAGTAACGGGTATTTAAATGAATTCTAATATCCATCACTCATTTGTTTCCTATTTAAGGTAGGCCTGCAGTTTTAGACGACCTTTCATGACTGGCATTGTTTATTTTCGATGTGCATTTTCCAGTATATCTTCTTCTGGAGTTTCTGTAATTAGAATTGAAACGAAATTTACGTTTGCTTGAAAGATGATTGTTTAACAGTATCATAACTATAAGGGAACTTGAACTCATTGATTACAGCGAATGTAATAATTTTGAAGCTTCAATAATGGTCAAATTTTTTTATCTGATAAATTTTATTTTCATAAGGTCAGGTGCTACATTTAGCACGTAATAACATACCTATCGCCAAGGCCCAACTTATAGACCTACAGGCCTTAGAAAAAATTTCTTACAAAGTACACTTCTCATCTACTTTTTTTTAATGAAGCAGATATCACCGATGTAGGTTATATAAAGTACTTCGTGAAATAACTTAAGAATCTGCTATTATTTTCATTTAAAATTACTTATACAAAAAATTAATTTCCCCTTTATATTGCTTTCATAGTATCGAAATAATACATGTTGTGTAAAATATAAGAAGATTTTTCTCCTTAATTAATTAAATTATAGAGATAATATTAAAATAAAGCAACTGATTGTTGTTTACAAATTTAATAATCAGGCATATGAACAAGCTTCGATAGTAAAAAATACTCATGTTTATATTACGGGAGGAGTTTCAAATGTGGTAGTTCCAAAACTGTAAAGATTGGCTGTGCAGGTTAGCATGAACGCTAAGCAGAGAAATTATTTAAAATTTTACATATTTTAAAAATTAAGAGAATTTAGAAGGCCTTCTGAAAAGAAAGTGTTGCATCCATGCCCACTTTATCCTTATGTAAATCAGGGTCTGTCTATTTTATATGCCTTTTTCTGTCTCTCTCTCAATGCTTATGTGTATATTTATATGTGCCATATTTATACATTGCACTTATTATATGTTTCCGATTACAACCACGCTTAAAGCAGTTCATCATTCATTTCATTAGGATATACTCATGCACTGATAATCGAATAAGTATTTTCGGGATTCTTTGATTAGGTACCAAGGTTAGCATGTTCAGAGTTTGATACGTTAATTTTTATTTTTTAGACAGATTCAGGCTGTTGTGTAAAATTAAAAAGTGCAGAAAATAAGTTATGATTGCGTGATTACTAGATGTTCACCACGAGCTAAACGATTTTTACAAAGACAATATTGTAAATTATAATATTATAATTATAAATTGCTAAAACAATCTTAAATTTCCCTACCATATATGAATGTTCTGAAATGCCATACATAGGAAAAAGTGTGCATACTTATTTTATGATTTGAAATAAGAAGACTTAAAGATTAATGGAAATGTAAAATAATTAAATGAGTAAATGAGTTTTGTTTTCGTGCAATTTCGATAAATTAAATGAAGAAAGGTAAATTTCAATGTTTTAAGAAATCTCGAAGAAAATATTTTAAAAGTACGATGGTTCTTAGTTTGGAATATTTAAATACTTTTACATTCATAAATATTTGCATGTTACTAATATTACTTACTTTAAAATACATGCAGATTTCTTCATTGTTTTTGAAATTTATGAAAAAGATAATCTTTCTGTAATCCGTTTTTATTAAAAAAATACCAAATTACTTTCCATAACATAGAATATTCATCATATTCCTTTTCAGTATGGGAAGAAATCTTTGGAATGTCGAAGTTATACTATCATATATCTTAAATATGTACTGATATACACCTCGCAGTTTTCTAAAACTCTGCATGAAATTTCAAATATATATACTTAACGCACTTATTTAAAGAAAAGATGTCTGTTCGGTGTATTGATAGATACTTGCAAGAAAATAACAGTATATTTATTTAATAACCGTTAATGTACGTGCGGTTTCTTTCCTCGTAATATATGACTGCATAATCGGAATCGCATTCTAGAATTTCTCATATTTATTCTAATAAATAAAACAAAACTAAAAAAAAAGAATGAGCAGAGATCTAATATGTGTCTATGCCTCAAAATTAATCTCATGTCATTCGTAACCCTAGAACTTTACATTACGTTTCACCAAGCATTGCAAATAACAATCCTTTTCTTTAACATTCTAAATCTGAAAGTTTTCATTTTTTTCATTCTTTTCCGTTCATTTTAAATTAGAAAATCCAAAACCATTCCTTATGTTCCAACAACAATCACGAATTCCACACGAATCCAATCGTTAACTTGTCATAATACAAGGCGATCACGTGACAGCCGTTTGATGCATTGGTGCTTGTCCGTGCCCCCAAAGACAAACGGCCCCTAATCACGAAAAGAGCTAAGTAATGACGTGCCTATGACACCAGACGCACCTTAAGCCTCTCCCTTCCCAGCTTACCCTGAAAGGTAGCTCTAGCGATTTCTATAGTATCGAACAGTGAGTGATCAGTTAAGTTAGGGGATGGAAGAAAGGGGATTATGTGCACATTTACTAATGACACTGCAGTGGGCTATCTAAGATGGGCACCATTATTATAAATATGCCAGTTCTGGAATTAAGCGTGCAGCAGTTTCATTTAGCTGAAAGAAAAAACAAAAAGCTGTTTTGAACTGGTTTCATAAATTCGGATTAAGATCTTATAGGTAATTTACCTTCATTATAAACAGATAAATATTACAAGAGAAAAATAATGCATTTTAGAACCAAGAAAAGCTTCGTAACAGGATATTTGTTTGAAAGAAAAAAACCTTCTTTCTTTACCAATAAATAAATAAATTTTTGCATCAAAATATAGTCAAACCAGGTTATAACCAGCAAGAAGGTACAATGGTATTTTCTCGTTATAACCGAGCGCTCGTTCCGTGAAAAAAATCATAAAAATTCATACATATTTACTATATTGTAGATACTTCCTTTTCTTTGCATTGCTGTCCAGTACCAAAGAAGCTGGTTAATTTCCTTTGAACTCCTTATTGTTTCTTTCTTGCGTTATTATTCTTCGGAGAAGACTCATGGCCCGAAAAACATCGTCATTTGCACTTCTGGCCTTGGAAAGTTTTTTGCGCACTCAAAAGTAATTGACTGTATTGGGGGCGATTCATCTTGAACGCATTAACGTTTGTCGTTATCGTCGTCACTTTCATTATTTTCATATCACCTACTTAAGCTTGAATTTCAGCTACAATATCCTCGGGAGTAGACATCTTGGAAGTGATAACATTGGCGTCAACAGATACATAATTTTCAAATTCAATTCTGCTCACTTGCAAATTTTTTAAAACGTCTACTTTTTCTTCTTCCTCAGTGATTTTCCCTTCTTGAAAAATGTCCAGTATGGCCTTAAGGGAGCAACTGGTAATGCATGTTTATGTAAAGTTTTCCCGTGCATTAATCATTAAAAGTATTGGTTAGGGCAAGCGTTCATTAACATTTGAGGTTGTTCCTATATTTTGCTCTTCGATCGAGAAACAGTAAAATCATTATGTGCTTACGAAAGTTTTATTTAAAGCTTCTGATACTTCCTTGGTGCATAGGCTAGATATCACTTGTAGAATTCGGTGTCAAAAATTCAATCCTGATCACTCCCCTAGATTAAAAAGGCCGCCGTAACGTGTTCAGAGAATTTATGACTCATCACTAACTTTCGGTTTACTTCGGAATGTTAAAGAAATTTTTCGAAGAAAGGATTAGGTGAGCTGGAGATGTGGAAATTAATAGAAATTTTATGACTCACAAAATTATTGCTCCCTATAATCGAGGTTTCTTGTTAAAAGCGAGATATGCTTAACTTAATATTGTACCAATCGAGTATTTTCGAGATCCTCGTTAAATCCAGGTACTTGTTAATTCAGGTCTTTTTATAAGCGAATTGTACTGAAGTATTCCTGAATATATTTTTGTTACCGCATTCAACTGCATCTTGAAAGGGATTTTATGTGTATTCATCTGAAAATAATTAACAGTAACTTAGGTATTCATAAAAATTGCAGTTTATTCACAGTTGTGTTTCCTTGAGAAACAGTTGCAATCTGAAAACTTCAGTTTACCGTCCAGCATTTCAAAATGCATTCAATGTCCAGCATTCAAATTTAAAATTAAAGATATTTAATTAGGAAGAATTTGAAATCTGGCATTGGTATACAGATTCCAGTTTAACACCTGATACAGTTTAAAGATAAGTAGTTACAATAGGCCTAAGGATTTATCTTCTAGAAACTGAAGACATATGGCATTGTATTCAAATCTATCTAAATCTTATGTTTAAAATGAGTTAATCTTATAATTAAAATAAACCAAACGATAGAAAAAAAATGCTATCATTGCGTGGCGTGAAGGAAGAGCATGATACAAAGCTACATTATTTTATTAATTTAAGTATTTGATGATATAAGAAAATGGCTAGATTTAGTGCTAATACATAGTTGCTGGACGACCCCAGAAGACTATGACAGTCCAGACACAGTTCAGTCTAGTTTTATGGAGTCCTTGCTGTCCATTATTCCTGGAACAAAGTTCAGATGTTTACAAATAGTTGCTGAACACTATTGTAAATTTATCTAGAAGACCATCATTCCTCCAAAAATTTGGAAGGCTGCCCAATGGGATCATTCGCTTTGGGGCCTCAAAAGCACGTCTGCTTCTTCCAGCGGCCACTGCACATCTGATCCTCTGCGCTTTCACTAAACTGAAGTGACGTCAATTCTGGCTGGGTATGACTTCTTATATTATTATATTATCGTAAATTAGCATCATGGGGAGATTTGTGAATATGTTTAATAAACAAAAACTTATTTGTTCAAGAAGCATCTTATTTCACTGGATCTTGTGTACGCACAGCTTGAAGCAAATTTCTGTCAAGCGGCGATGCGTTATAATTTGTCAGAATGCTCAATATTGAATTCAGTCAAAACAGAGTTGATACGTTTCTTTGCATAAAAAGGGGATTGGGACAAAATAATTTATGTAATTGTATTTTAATGAGTGCTAAAGAAAACGCATTAATTCCTCAAGTACTCAACGATTTAAAGAAACGCTACCAAATAACCCATTCGGGTAAAGCAAAATATTTTTTAAGAATGAAAATAAACCAAAAAGAAAATGGAAATCATTTCTTAGTTTAGAGAAATAAAATAAAGCAATTTGTCAAGTAGTATCAGTTTGAAGATGTAAAGCCTACTAACAAACCTATGGAAACAAATTATTTTATTCTAGGAAAAATGAAAATCTTCTGCCTTCGAATGGTAAACACCGTCAAGTTACTGGAAGTTTTATTTATTACAAAAGCACTTGATTATACATCATGGGCCCCAAGCTCCTGGAAGTTGCTGGAAGTATTTTGTACATATTACCCTTTATAAGACCGAATATCAAAACTCTTTCTCTTATACTTAGATGTAATAATCCACTTAAAAAACTAGGATGGTGTAAATTGAATTATTAGATATTTAAAAAGAACAAATGAGTTTTCTTTACCCATTTTCTCAAGTGTACAACCAAATTGCGTTGGTTACTCATCTGATGATCACGGGAAAACATTCATGACAGAAAATCTACATCGGGAAGTGTAATTTTTTGGATAGCAATTACATTTTCTTGTCTTCAAGAAAACAATTATCTCATTATAGTCAGAAGATAAATATGTTGCACTATCCAAGGTAAACAAGAGTTATTGTGGCTCTTAAAACAAACAGAAGACTTTGATGTATCTATAACGTTATCCATAAATAGCACTGAAAATAGTTAAAGTTGTTGAATCTCAGAGGCACAGTTCACGAGCAAAATGTATTGACATGAAATTTCCTCATATAGGAAAAAAGAAATATTACAGTCCTATCTCATCTTTTAACAAAACAGATGATTGCGGACATAATCACTAATGAATAACTTTAATTTTAATCGAATTACAGGTTTCGCAAACTGGTATAACGTTGATAGAATTCAGTATTTTTCATAAAGAACCTCAATGCAACTTATACCAAAGGAGTATAAAACTGGTGAGCTTAGAAGAACTTGTGTGTCATTCCAAAACTTTTCTGACGCATGCATCTTGGACTAAGACGTTGAACTGCTTAGGTCATCCAACAGGATATTATTACGCTGTTATATGTAAGCATTACTTTTTTCTGCTCCTGAAATTATCAGCTTTGCTTTTGTACTCAGGCTGAGCAGTTTTCTTAATGTTAAAAAAAGAGTTGCTTTCCCCCTTGCAGCATGTGCTATTCTTTTTTATTTGCGCTAGAAGTTATGATTAACAGTGCATTAATAACGGTTTTAAATATGAGGATATAGAAAAGAAATCAGTTTAATGAAAAAATTAAACGCTTTATCGAAATGCGTACAAAAGTTTTCCTTTCAATGTACTTATATCTGCCGCCCAACTGGGGTAGTAGCTAGTGTAACGACGCTGATTGCCTTACCAAAGGGCCGAGGTTCGAATCCCGGAGAAGGCATGGATGTTTATAAATGTATAGTATCTGTGCAGCATGGGGGCACGCGACGAACCATTTAGATTACTTTTGATTACTTCCCCTATTACGAATCTCTAGAGATTCGTAATAGGGGAAGAGGATTTCAGTTTTATCTCAGTTATGCCACGGTAGATTAAAATTCTTATTTGCATTATACCACTTCTTAAAGCGGTCTAAGGTATTTTCTTCCTCCTCTTGGCATGCCTTTGTGGTGTAATTGGAAGCATACTCGACGCGTATTCCAAAAAAAGACAAAAAGGCCGAGGGCTGGAGTCCCGGTAGGACACTACACATTTTTCACGTATCCTGCTTAAAAAAAAATCTAATGATTGTACGATAGTACCCGAACTAAAAGGTAGTGGACGATATATCGTCACCACTAGGATTTGGAAATTGGATCCTCTCATTCCTAGTTGTCTTTTAAAAGATGGAGTATACAAGGTATTTTCTCCCTCTTTTCTACATTAATTCGCGGTGTCATAGGAAGCGTATTCGAAGGGTGTTCGAGAGTTCCAGGGTTCGAGTTCCGGGTAGGGTATTGTACATTTTTCACCATCCTGCATCAATATAACCTAATGGCTTTAAAGCTCCATCACATCTTTGAACGAGACTTTCCCTTAAGATTAGAATTCAAAAGTCTCGTGTTCTCGCTTAGATATAAAATACTCCTATACCTCAAAAACACTTCAGTCACAAACATCCATGCCTTATCAGGGATTCAAACTCAGTGACTTAGGAGCTAGTCAAATCCATAATATCTGAAAGACCTGCTTAGTATTTAGATAATTTAATGGATTCTGCATTATAAAAAATAGAGGTGGTGTATTTATTATACGTATATGCACATTTATAAATACTTCTAACAATTATTTAGACTTCTGTGTATTATGTTATAACATTTACAAAGTTAATGGGTATCTGATAGCCTTTGCTATACGTGTAAGATTATGAGGAGTAATAGCTTATCTATGTATAGATGTAATAGGTTATAAGATGTTTAACAGCTTAATAAATCAAAACTAAATTTTAAAATATTTCTATATTTCACCGGTTGATTTGGCATTTCATAAGATTCCAACTGTAATTACAGTCCTAATCAGACAGCAATATTTTAAGTGCTTTTTATTCTTAAAGAAGTATATTCTTTTGCACTTTTGGTTTTCATCGATCATAAAAGAAAACTTTCAACATTGGAATATATTGTATATTGCTGTATATTGTACTTTGGATTCACACTAACTCATAGTTTTAAATAAACTGAAATTTCATTAGAATTTCCTATGCGCCACTAATACTCTTACAAGTATGACTACGTAAAGGAAATCTATGAAGATCTAGGTATGAGAAAAAAAAATGATATAAAATCAAAAAACATTCGGAAGGTCTTCAAAGATTTTACAATGTTACACAAAAAGAATAATCCAGAAAGGAAATAAAGCTTCTAAAGAAGTTTTTTGACAGCACAGAACAGAAAGAATCATTGATTTTACAAATAAAGACTTCTCAAATTTATATAAAAGTTTTCAGCATTAGGCTGACGTGAGATTTTATTCTATTAGATAAAATTTAATTTACTTAAAGTTTATAATATAAACCATCTAGCTTTCTGTATTAAATGTCTGAGACAATTTGAAAGATTATTCGAGAAATCTTTCAATTTGAGACAGATTTAGAAACCAAATTTGTTTCCTCTTTTATAAACTATTAACTTCCAATTTCAACATTTCAAATATTTGAAAGCTTTTATATACGTTAGATCATAAATGATTGTAAGTTGAGCACAAGTATCTGACATTTAATTTATTTCATAAGAATTTTTCTAATAATTGAATGTGACTTAAACCACAAATATATGTATATAAGGCATAAATATTTATGCCAACTTGAAAAACACTTTTCTTAGTTTGAGATGTAGGAATAAAAGAGAAAAAATGCTTATAGATTATCGTATTTACAAATATTTGGAATCGCGTGCATATAAATGATAAACAAATAAACTAATGAAGCTAATATAATACCTGTGCATTTTTTACTTAACTTTAAGCAGTATTACTAATGCAAAAAAGCATTCTTATCAATATGATTAGCCTCTTGCTTGATGCAAAAATCTAATGCTGTAATGATGATGGTTGTAAAGTTCAAATTATTGTTAATACTCATAATAAATATAATATTGTTACGTGCGTTAGGGTTCGTAATAGATTGAATGCACAAGTCCGAAAAAAAGTTAATAAAGTTTATTCTAATCACAAGAAATATAACAAAACGGTGGAATATTCTTCAAAGCTATTCGTACAATATCACAATATCACGCAATATAAACAGTAGCTATATTTTAAACTACTAAAGCGTTAAATAGAACGCAATCCAAAGCGCAAAGAAAGCTAATCCGATCTCACCGCGAATTCTCTCAACAACAACAGTTATCTAAATAATTAATAAACAACTGAGCTGAGATGTTTCTCTCCGACTTTTATAGCTTTTCAAATCAGCCGCACGAGATAGTTCTAGCAATTTATGGAAAGCAAGGTTACCTTTAACATAGTATTCAATTACATTTATTCAAATTAAATATCAGTTACAGCGATAAACTTTTATTTAATGTTAAATGCATGTGTTCTTGTATTTTTACTTTCCCAGCGTAGTTTTCTCTTAAAATATGTCACGCGCTGCACTGCACTAGGAAATAAAACAATTTTAATTATAAATCTATTATAAATATCTAACTAAATACAAAATTCGCAACAATAGGTATATAAAAAATTATTGATTTTTAAGCTTTCTTTATAGCAAGTAAAAAAAAAATCCTGTTTTATAATTAAAATATGCATTGACAGACATCACATTTTCTGCGTAGGATTGCAGATATATATATAACCCCTCTTTTAGAAGGCAAACTTAAAGTTTTCATTAAAAATTTCCTCGGTAAGAACTTCTTATACTTCTGAACTAATTCCTATATTTCCTAGAAATGAAATCAGTTGAAATAGTGAAAGTTTAAGAGATTCTGTTCCACAATTACGTTTATTTAGACGTTTTTAATTTAATAATAAAAAGTAATCTAAATGGCAATTATAATATTTCACTGCTTTTTAACTTCTTTGTGCAAAGTAAAGGAAATATTGTAATCACGAAAACTTTTGAGTATCATATTTCATCAGAAACGTCCATTTTGACCGTTCTTGAATGCACTTGGATGATTTTTTGCGTGATGTTTTTATGTACGGACAGAATAAAGGACTGTTTTTCCGAAAAGGGATTATGAATAGGATTTAAAATGGATTCAAAAGGGATATTTTCGTGATGTCTGTACTTAGGTATGTATGTATGTGTCTCTCAAAAAAAATAGCCGTAGAACTTTGAAATTTAGTAATAGGTCTTCTATAACATCTAACTGGGCTCTTCGCTTTCTTATTGCAGTTTGAAGAACCAAATGTGTATATATATCTATCTAGCTATGTTATAACATCCAATTCTGCAGCTTGCTCTATTATTGCAGTTGTAAGAAGCAAATGTGCGTATCTATGTCTCTTTCTGTATAATATATATATAGATCCCTTTACCTGATGACTACCAAGTCCTTACTTGCCTTCATTCAATTATTGGTCACAGTCATATATTTCCAATAACAGAAGTACAATAAATAAAGAAAATTGGCCCAGATAATTAACTTCAAAATTTGCAGTTTTTGATGTCATTTCCAACTTATCTTAAGAGCTCGGTTAATTAAGTTTAATAGTTCGAGGAAATATTTTGCGCAGCAAAAATGCGTATAATTTAATAAGATGTACAGTGAAGTCATGTGGTGTCCGTATCACATAATTTTTATTACATTGTGTAGATAATTAAAATTACCCCACAGTTATAAAATTTATGTCTAGTAACTACTAAACCTAATCAGCTAATTTACCATCTTCGTTTATTAATTGCTTATTAATTTAATGAACTCTAATCATTTAAAGAAATCAATTATTTAACCTGCATGTTCATTACAAACTATAACCAATTAGAATACATAAAACTTAAATGCAATCACACTATTAAACAGATTAATTAATTAATACATTTCTGATAAGTTCATTTATTAATTTAATTCATCAATTTCTTTTTAACTTCACAAGTTATTAGTCAATTAATTAAGTTAATTATGCCATTTGTATTTTTATTACTAATTACAGCGAATTAAAGCAAAAAATATTAAACTTAATCATATTTTTAAGGAGATTAGTTAATTAAATTTTAGAGAATAAACCGGTAATAAGTGCATTCGATTTTAGAGCCTTCAAGCCTTAACTTCTGAGATGTAAGCAAATAATGAACTTTGCAAATACTAAGTAATTCAGACTCGGGACTTTAAAAACTAATAAAACTTCATTTGTTGGTCAGCTTCTTAAAATGCAATGCTGTTAAACTACTTATTATACGGCACGTCAGCAAATTTTATGATTCCTTGTCTCGTGAAAAGTACCAGTTCAATTACCAGAGAAATAAAATATCACCAATGCCACCACTAATAGCTCAAAGCTAAATCCCGTTGTAAGCAGGAAAAGTCGAAACTGTAACGACAGTTCCCTCTTTCGAAATTTTAATTCGCGGTTTGAAGTCAAGGCTATGCTTTAATTCGTTGCTCGTAGACTGCCTTTGGTGCCAGATATGCAATTTATAAAAGTAATCACTGGTATAATTCACGTAGGGGTCTGGAAATTTTGAATGATATTGGTCCAGGAAATCAAGATGTTGGCTCCATAATGGTATCTAAAGACTTAAAATGTCCGGTTATTATAGTTGACGAAAATTAGCGCCATCTATTTAACGATCTGGGAAACGGCTTTCGGCTTAATTGTTTCCGGTTCGCAGCGAACGGAAGAGTTGAGAAGTGCCGTAATCTCCTGCCGAGATTATGATTTCTGAAGGTGCTAGCGGAGGGATGGTATTGGGAAAGTTGTTGATACAGGTTTCGCTTACGCGGGAATACGTTACTGCGAGATGTTGTTACTTACGTGGCTATTTCAACTCAAGTGCTCGAAGGGAAATTCGTGATTTGTCAGCGAGAATGGCTTTTCGCGCTGAAATTTTGAAGCCATCAGAAAGGAGCGGGTATTACCACTGAAAGGATTGAGGAATCTTAATCGCTAATCATATTGGATATGGAAATTGTTGTTTTGATATTAGAATACGATATTCTGGGTTGTGCGATGACTTTTATTCCTCGAAAGCTGAATGCCTCTGTTTATATAAATGGAAATATTTTTAGAATAGCTGTTATTAAAGATGGACATTTATTAAAAAATGTAACTATAGGAATCTTCGAAATTTAAGCATAAACGTTATAAGGCATTTCTCCCGCTTTCTTCGCATGCCATCGTGGTGTAATGGTCAGCACACTGAGCCGGTATTTCAGAGGTCCGTGGTTCGATTCCCGGCGAAGGAGCTGCTAATTTTTCATGTCTCTTACTACGAAATAACCTAATGTCTCTACACTGGCGCCCGAACTAAAAGGGTTGTGGATGATGACTCTCCACACCCAGGATTGGGCGACTAGGTCCCCTAAAACCCTAGTCGCCCTTTAAAAAGGGGAGTATATAAGGAATTTCTCCCGCTTTCTTCGCATGCCTTCGTGGTGTAATGGTCAGCACACTGAGCCGGTATTTCAGAGGTCCGTGGTTCGATTCCCGGCGAAGGCGCTGCTAATTTTTCATGTCTCTTGCTACGAAATAACCTAATGTCTCTACAACGTGACTTAAAAAACTTGGAGTATATTTAAATATCTTAAGGAAGAACTATTAATATTTCACGGATGAAGATACAATTTGGATACAAATTTTATATCTCGATAATAATTAGTAAAATAATTACAAATCCCTTTTTCCACAAAATATAAAGCCAAAAGCAAATTAAAAAATTAACTTATAATTAATAATTGCAATACGTAAGTTTCAAATATGACGTCAACTGATATCATTGTAGTTAAAACATTCATTTCCTTTAATAAGTCTTCCACGAAATGCTCCTCTCGCTTTAAGGAGATAATTATTGTGTGCTTTATGATAAAAGTTTAAATGTCAGCAACGTAAGGCGTTGAACACTTATTATTATGTTTCAAATTTCATAGGAAAATGCGTGCTTATAAATATTTAGGCATGGTAATATGAAACATCTGATGACAGTAGAGAAAAAAGAAGCTTGCTAACAAAATGCGCGTAATAGTGTTTTGTTAGCTTTTTAATTCTCACAGAAATCTTGCAAATGTAAACGAGAAAATTAAAAATCTCTTACTATATATATCTCGCTATTTTGAAATAAAACTAAAAACTTTGAAAATTCACACTATTATAAACAAATTGAGAAAAAAAGATAAATTAATTTTCACTTTGATGTGAAAAACATATTCTAGCATTTTCTACAACAGACGTACAATGTAATTCTAGAGAGAGAAATATGTGTACATTTTCCATTATTAATCAATGTTGGTTCCTTAAATATTCTTTTAATTATGATTCTGTTTTAGTTTTCAAAATCGATTTTTAAAGTGTTGAAGAATTTTTTTTAACTTCCATGTTCATCAAAATCTGTTCGCTATAAAAACTTGTTCCCTATATTTAACGATTCCTCTTTTTTATTTCCAATAATTATTGCAAACATATGAAATAAATTAAATTCTTTCGATTTCCATGCTAATCGACAGATGGCATCATAATGATTGCTATTCTACTTTACTCCCGGGAGAAAAGTTTTGCTTACTGAAGTACAGGGTCCAGTGTATATCTCCATTGAAATGCATAGAGTTTTTCTTTAAAACCCGTGACACTGAAAAAATGCATTTTGTCTTAATTTAAATTTCAAATTTAATTGCTCTAATTTCCCATGTTTGTTGCTTTCAAATGAGATATATAAGGCACTATATAATTTTTGCATCATCATTTTTTAACTTTTTTATTTTGTAATATTTTGGTATATATGTAGAAATTATTTAATCCTGGAAATTCTGAACCATGAGTTTAAACAATACTGTGCATGGTAGGTTTGTAAATGAAAATGGTTTTCGTATCTAAAATGCTGCAAATTATACTTTTCTGCATGCATATGAAAGAGCAAAGAAAAGAGGAATAACACCTTTCTCAGTCGACTTAGTTGAAGTCATGACTCTATGGTATTTTATTTCCCAATAAATTATTCGTAGAAAATTTAAAAGGTGTTTGGAATTTTAAGGACTTGGAATACGTCTTATTCAGTTAATACCATTCTAAAGCTTTCTGGCATTTACTTTCTTACCCGGTCTTTACTTTATATCTAGTCTACTTATTAAGTAAATAGACTAGATAGAAAGTCGTGTAGAATCAGCACGCTCGACGCGTAATCGAGAGGTCCGTGGTTCGATTCCTCAAAAAGGAGTTGCTCATTTTTCATCTGTCTTGCTTCTAAATAACCTAATGACTCTACACTGGCGCCCATACTAAAAAAAAGGTGGTGGATGATGATTCTCCATCACCAGGATTTGGCGATTGCGGCCCCTAATTCCCAGTCGCCCTTTAAAAATGGAAGTATATAAGGTATTTCTCCCGCCTTCTTCCCATGCCTTCGTGGTTTAGTCGCCAACACGCTCGAAGCGTAACTAAGCGGTCCGTGGTTCTATTCCAGGCGAAGAATTACTCATTTTGCATGTCTCCTGCTTCGAAATAACCTAACGTCTCTACAAGTTAAACTAAAATTGAGTAACATACTTTACAGCACGTCGCTTCTGTATTCCGTATTTCAAAACCATTGTCAAATATAAGATGAAACAAAATATTCTCTTAAAAATAGTTTTTCCATAAATTATTTCATATTTTATTATCTTAAAATCACAGAACAGATAAAAATGCTATCATTAAATACTTGATTAATATTATTCACTTCAAAATTAATCGCCTCAATGTGTGTTTAATGCGCTTGTCAGACAAGCGAAATTTCTTCTACAGTCTGTCGACACTGCGCTGTAAACAGGTATCAAGATGCTATCTTTCTCTTAATTAGAATTACATTATTCATATGCACTTAAGTTTTATACAGCGAATCACATATTCAGAACTAAAGAAATACTTCATTTGTCCTGAATTTTCTCCCTAACGGTGAGTATTTTTTTATCCTCTTCATTTCTTAAAGTTTTGGCAAACTTAAAAGATACGGACGTTTTAAGTGCATCTGTCTGTCTAATAGGGGTTGGTATTATATTGCACGAAATAAATTAAAGAAAAGAATGCCTGAGAACTGATTCTTTAAAACAACTCGGCAAAAGTATAGCTAAAAATTACTAAATACAGTTGAAACTTAGCATCGTTAGCTATGCATTAACTTTAATTTTGAATCAAGATAGACAGTTTTCTTGACTTCTTTTGTATCATGTAATTTATTTGCCTTTAATTTAAGGAAAAGGAATTAATTAATTATATTTGTCAGATAAGCACTTCATAAGAGCATATTTGTTTGCTTGCTATTCACGTTATGATTGTCTTATTAATGGGCCACGTGTTGTTGGAAATAAAATTCCACTTCCATAACTTCAACTAAGTCAACTGAGACGTGTGTTATTCCTCTTTTCTAAAATAGTATTAATCAAGGAACTTGTGAAAATTGATCTATTACCATCTTAATTTTTTAAAAATGGAAGAAAAATTACATATCTCTACAGCAAGTTGATGAACATTTTGCTGAGTTCATCATTAATTGAGGCTCACCAGCGGCGGAGCGATAAAAGTCACTGAACACTGGTAGTATGGTCCGAGGTTCGAATCCTTCGAAAGAGCTGACTGCATGAGCGTTTTCGGGGTTTTCAATATGTACGAGCCAGTTTCCCTTAGAAAGTCCTCCACCAAAGCATCCCTTGCATTAGGTATATAGCCCTCGAGGCTTTGCCGTAATCTCATAGAAGTAAACCTACCGTCATTAGCTGATAAAAATAGCAGCTGCAAAGTAGAAAGATCCAAAGCAAATCTTTAAACGTGTAATTTCTAGCTTAACTTCAGCATCGCAGTTTATAAGATTTGATTTTAATTAACTGTTGTTTTACAGTCTAGCTATTCTATACTTTTAGTTTTCGTCAACTTCCAAGAGAATGAAAATGTGTTTAAAGTATAAATGAGAATGAAATTTCAAAATTTGGCAGAGAGTTTTTGGTAACATGGAGGAAAATTTACGCTACCTTGTATTTTTGCCACTTGCCAACAAAGGTTTGTTTTTTTGTAATCTCCGTGTGTAATTTGATAAAATTTTAAGACAGGTTTTGCTTATACTGGGAGTGCATTAAATTGACTTTAAATTTGTTTGAGAAGCTTTTTATGCTTTCCGCAAATTTTATTTTGGATAATCGTCAGGTCGACGTTTTGATAATTATTTTATTTTTGACTTTACTTTAGTCATTATATTATAATTAAGAAGCCAGACTCGATAAAAGTTCACCTATTAATCTTTTACAGTTACTGAATAGTTGGTATCTTATTTTAATAGATCAAGTGTATAAACTTCAGCATAAACAGCGTATAAATAATTTGAATAGAAAAAGACTAAATTTCCTATAACATACTGCTAGTAAGAAAATAAGGCTTATTAAACCATCAAAGTGCATTAACTTAATGATTTCTACAGCAATTATTAAAAGAATAAATTTAAAGTTCCCAGAAAAAAGCACGAAAAAGAACTAGTACCACCATCTATTAAGAAAATCAATAAGGGATCAAAATAAAAAGAATTAATATAAAAACTGGTTGCAACTTGTATAATTTCCCTTTAACTGACGTTCTAATCATTTAGCAGAGCAAATCTTTCATGCGCTTTATAACCTTGATGTATGTAATGATGCATTTCTTTTTCCAATGTCTTATTTATATTTAAAATAAATTTATGATGTATGATATTTCTTTGAAGTTAAGAATAAAACTTAAATACAATCTTAATACCTTATTTAAAAATTTCTATAATTACTTGAAGCTTCTTTAGATTTCATAAGAAATAACATGTTATCATTTTCTTTTCCTCCACTTGAAATTATAATTTCTTCATTTCAAAACCATCATCTTAAAATATAAATTAAATAAAGCTTAATTTTAATCCTAATACCGATTCAATAATGATTCCTATTAGTATAGAAGATCGCTGAGTGCTGGGAATTCGACCCAGCTTTGATCCCAGGTGAACGGGCTAGCTACATGGTTGGGTTTCGAGATTGTCATCGAGTGTAATGTGAATGCGAACCCATTTCCGTTAGAAAGTCCTTAACGAGGGCATTCATTCTCTTAATCAGATCAGTCTCTTACGTTTTCAGTAATCAACTAACCATAATCAATAATAAATTTCCATAGTCAGTAACAGCGAACACAAGAATGAAACCAACTGATGGACAGCGTCGAACGTCCAACTTAAAAAAGAGGCAAGCTACCCTTAGCAAGGCCATCATTGAGTCAAAGAGACAAACTTATCTAAAGTTTGATGAAATATTGACTTTAAAAGAGATGACATCAAAGTCCACAATTTTCTCTCAAGGCTCAATAACGAGAAAAAAAACGATGCATGAGAGCCAATGGTCTTTAGCGGCAAACCCTGACCAACCCAGCCAAAGTAGCCAACTCTTTGTGCAAGGTCCTTTGGTTAGCTCCCTGAGAGGGAGTATGGAGGACCTAAGGAATATCTGAGGCGAAATACAAGAACCCGTCTAGCAACTTTAGAATCCTCGACAATGGATGCTGCTTTCCTTATGGGCTTGCCATCACCTCTGTCAAAAACACAAAATCGGTCAATCCTAACATAATATTCTTAGAATTTTTCAAGAGCCTAGGGAATAATAGACCAAGGAAGGCTTTTTTCAAACTCATTAACCTAATCTGGCAGGAGCAGATTCTGAACCAATGGAAGAATAGAAATAATCCTAATCTATAAGAAAGGCAAGCCGTGAAATAATCTCATAGGCTTCAATATCACTCACCAGCGCATGCTCCAAAGCAGCAGAAAAAAAAGTCTGCGAAGCTTCTTAGAGACAAAGGGGGCAGACAGCGACAAGTAGGCGAGTTTCCACATATTTTTATATATTCTTATATTCCATATATTCCATTTCTTCAATATCACTCACCAGCGCATGCTGCAAAGTAGTAGAAAAATACTACGAAACTCCTTGGGCTAGTCAGCGACAAGTAGGCGGGTTTCCATCAACATCGCTCAGCAGGCAAGCAAATCACACAGGCAATCAAGGATGGATTCCATCGCAAACAGTCCACTTTGGTTATTTTGATTTATTTCAAAGTACCATACAATAGAGAGATCTTCTTTTGTGTAAGCTGAGAGAACACGGAATGATAGCAAGCATGCTGAAAAGGATGAAACATTGTTTACTAGTGCAACGCCTCATCCGAATAAAATTGGTAAACACAGCATCACAATATAAGCAACTAAGACAAAGCCTTCCACAGAGGACGTCCTCATTTGCTTCCTTGTGAATGAATTAGTTAAGAAGGGAACAACACACGGTAATTGGACGCTCTAGCCTCCTAACATCGGCCAAACATATCATTGGAGCCTCAGTCAAGCAAAAGCAAGATCTCAAGAGAACAAGCGTGTCGAAGAAAGAAATGGGAGAGCTTATTTTCAAAAGGTCCCATTCCAAAGACTTTACCCAGACCAGGCGCTGTGGCAGAATACAGGCTGTGCGCATAGGGCAGGATTCAAGCCCACTTGCACCGCTTTGATCCAGCAGACAGTATCACATTCCCACTCTGTCAGGACAAAAGAATCTGCGAAAAGCATCTACGAAACTGCAATGAACTTACCAACACATCGACCTCGCAGCATACAGTCACGTCCATCCTCTACCGAGAAGCTCGCCGCCGAATAGACCACTGCCGAGGGCTGGTATTGGCTAAAGTAAATAATCAAATAACCTATCCTAGGAAGAGAGAATTAAAAAAACAAAAAAATTAAATCACATAGTCCTTCATAAAAAAGTGAAGTAATACCTTTGCGTAACTGGATCAAAAACGAGCGTCGCATTTTCCAGAATTTTAGAAACTGCGATTAGCAAAAGATATTTACATAAAATTCAGCGCAAGTAAATTCTACCTAATGTTTCGGAACATTCAGATGTATTTTGAAACTATATAAAATTTTTTAAGACAGTAGAGTTCCGTTTCCAAACGTTTAAGATATGCATTATGGAAGTATTTCCTGAAAACCAGAGTAAGATAACAATTCGCTATTCCTGAATTATCAATAGCAACCTCACCTGGTAAGACTTATTCATCAGAGAGACTCTAAATTACTTAACACTAGAATACCAGCAGGCAATCATTTAAATCGCTTAATTTAAGTAGCTGATCCAATATAATTTAGATTTGATACTCTGGCATGTCTTACAGCTATACCTTTGCTGTTGATGCCTAAACAATCAGAAATTCAAATTAATACTCGAACGAAATTTTTGTATTCTACGAACTATTTCTGACAATATGGTAGATCACCTTTATCTTGTTGCAAAGAAAAATGCTTGCAGAGTGACCAACCGTTGCTATAAACGGCACTGGCAATCTATGTTTTATTTATTTAGGTAGACGTCAAAATTTACTACACTTTGATAAGTTAATAGACCAGCAGATTTCCATGAACAATACGCAAAGTTTGTATTTCCTTTACAGGCTTGTTTTTCCATTTGCATTCTGTTGCTAAGACTGGTTGGCTACTTAAACGATATGGGTACTTAGCCGATATGGGTACTTAACTGATTGCCTGCACAGCGAAGCGCAAAAAGAGCTTCATTTGACCAGATGATATTTTTTGAAGTCAGGTTTTATTTATCGTTTCTATATCACAAATTTTTGACTGCGCGCTGAGATTGGTAGCTGTAAGAAGTGTCTTTAGACCATGGAACCCTATATATTATGATAACATCTTCAGATTTTCACTAATTTGCACCCTTATTATTATTGCTGTGTGTACACAGAATAGTACTCATTTCGATTTATAGCTTGCAACTTTAAAATAGAGACATCAATACTATCTTTTCCTCAAAAATTGTAACTCATAACCATGGCAACAACTGTTGCGGAAGAGAAGTCATATTCTCTAATTTGCAAAAATCCCCTGATTCCCTCTGTCCGGTGATGGCGACACATGTGGGGAACGTAAATGAGGGAAGATTCGCTACGACCGTGAAGTGCCTATTCTAAAGTAATAAACTGCAATGATGAAATATCACCAGTAAACCGTATTACTTATGTATTACAATTTCCTCGTTACTTTAAATCAGAGGTGTCGAACCTTAGCATCGTCCCCTTTTTAAAGAATGGTTTTTTTCATGACCTTTAACATTCAAAAAGTTTTTAGAAAGTTCCAGATCATAAAAAATTTAGGCTCGGCGGGTCAAGCAGCAAAATGAAGGTTTAAATAAAATAAAAAAATTAAAATATAGTAGAACACCTTGGCAGACGATGCTATGCGCACCGCTATGACAAATTGCCGTTACGCTCTCGCCTGCTGGTATGCTGGTGTTAAATAATACAAAGTCGCTTTGATGAACAAGTTTTACCAGTTTGGTTTTCAGGATATATTGCAATACTGTGTACCTTAATTTTATAAACTGCGATTAGCAAAATATATTTACTTTACATATTTTACTTCTTTGTACGAAATATTGCAACCGCGAAAAATTTCGGAATTCATTTGATCCATTGATCCAGAATTCATTTGCACGAGTTCTTTGAAGCAGAACTTTGCTATCTTAAAATTTTAAATGATATTAAAATATATCTGAATGGTACAAAACATTAGGTAGAATTTACTTGCACTGAGTTTTATGTAAGTATCGTTTACTAATCTCAGTTTATGAAATTCTGGAAAATGTGTAGCATGTTTTTGATCCAGTTACGCAAAGGTATTACTTGTACTCTAAGAAGTATAAAAATAAGTATAATAAAGTACTTTCTATTTTAAGACTATAAGAAGAAAAAATATATAAGAAGTATAAGTTAAAAAGTATAATACTTTCTACTTTAAGAAGGACTATGTGATTTGTTTTTTTTTTTTTTTTTTTAATATTACAGCTATTTTCTTTATGTAGCAAACATGAAATTTTAAATAAAATAAAAGAAAAAGAAAAAAATATAGCAGAACACCTTGGAAGACAACGCCACGCGCACAGCTATAGCAAACTGCCAATACGCTCGCACGGCTCACAACGCACAAACATTCGCCTGTTGGAAGTGCTTTTAAAAACAACAACAAAGAAGAGAGTAAGCCCAGTAGACCACTAGCGATCGTAAGTTTTCAATTCAGCTAGCGTCAAATACGTAATAGTGCATAATTTTATTTATTTTTCAAGTTAAAAAAAGTGTTATCTTATGTGCCGGATCAAAAACAAGAACGGGCCGAATTTCGCCCACGCGTCGTGTTTTACATACCCCTTATATACAGCATAAAACATAATCATAATATAAATAATTGGAAGTAAATAACGAACGAAAAGTGAGAAATGTTGGTTGGGTAACAACTTTTGTTTCAGGATATTTTTCTCGGATAACTTTTAAATTTCAAAAACTCCACTCATGTATTTTGAATAATCCTCTTTCAATGCAATCACTACTTCTTGCACCATAATATCAAGATTGAATTTCAAGAGTTCTGTCAGCCATGTTGCCACATTTAAATGGTTAACGTCTTGGAAGAGAACATTAAAATCTTACATATAATAATGCATCTTTTGAAGATATACGAACAATCTTTTCAACATTGGATACTCGCATTAAATTATCAAAATAAAGGATTTCTTTCGATTCATTATTGATGTAAACAAGTCAGTTTAAGAATGAAAACTTAATATGATAACGATATAGCTTTAATGTCAATAAATAATTATCAGTTTTATTTAATATTTCTTTTTGTAATCCATTGAATCTTTATTATGCCTATCAGTTGTCTATGCATATCTGTTATCGACCCCCAATTGACTTCTTGATAATCATTAACTCCCTTTCATCGAGGGTTCATTCAAATTTCATCGAGGTCAACACTGACCCCTTTTAGAACCTCTGATTTCAATAATATAAAACATAATGCACTATAGATCATTTAAGAAACCATTAAATTAATTTATTTTAAAGCAACTGAAATATAACAGTTTCATTTAAATTTAGAAATATAAAAAATGAAAACAATATTTTTTTCTTTAATTTGCTTCTAGCTAAATTTAATTTAATATCTTTTGAAACTTTCCAATGTTTTTTTTTTTTTCTTTTTTTGATTTTGCTGAAGATGTAAAATTAGCTCATTTTACTTCCTTGTACGAAATATTATATTGCAACCGCGAAAAATTTCGGAATTCATTTGATTCATTGATCCAAAATTCATTTGGATGAGTTTTTTGCTGGACGTCTGTACATGTGGACAGAATAAAGGCTATTGTTTTTTCCAAAACGGATTTTAAAGTGGATTTAAAATGGATTCAGAAGGTATTTTTTCGTGACGTCTCTAAGTACGTATGTACACTCTGCACGCACACACAACAAAAAAAAGTTCCATGTTTTCCGTTCTACTGGGTCGATTGACGAAATTCAATTTCAGCTTTTCATTTTTTTTAATCCACAACGTTAGGTTGTATATTAGATTTATATAAAGCATTGTACAAACTGCTATTTTTACACAATCAGAGTTTTTCTGAAGTTACATATAGATTTTGTTTCCACATTTCATTTCAAATTATGCCTAAATTTTAATTCGTAAAATTTGGTGAGGAACTTATACAGAAATTTAAAAATTTATGTAGGCTCACTTTTTTCAGTTTGCGCCAAGAATAATTAACCTGGCGAAGTTCTTAAATTATAGTAACTTATTTCCCTTTCCCTTAGATTGCGCATAAGCGAAAAAAAAGATGCCCGTTAATTCTTTCAAAATTTTTTAACAAAGCCCGTAAACCACATTTAGCGTTATTATCGCTTTTAAAAATTATCCCAAATTTCAAAATTTGCCAATGCATAAATTCAACTATACCTTGGAAAATTTTAAATAAAATCTCAGTTTTTGCAAGTATGCCTAAAAATCCATCTGCTATAAGGTGAGAGTAAAATTTTTATAAGTTATAATTCAAAAACCTGTTCGAAAATTTTAAAAAAAAATTATTAAAATATACAAATTTAAAAAATAAATTAGAAAATAATCTACGAATTTTATTTAGATTAAACCTAAATTTTGAATTGCAAATAAATAAATAAATAAATATCAATTGAGTTAACACTGAGGAGGTAATGTTTTGAAAGCTAATTTTTTTAAAACTACTCCGGCAAATTTTACAAAACTTAGAAATTTTGCATAATTTGAGACTTAGAATTGAAATATGAAAAAAATTGGTATATCATTTCAGAAAAAGTCCGATTTTATATCAAAATATATATGCTTGAACTATGGGGGCCGCATATAAATCCAATATATATCCAAAATCGAGCTTTCGAGACATGAAAAACGCAAGTAAAATTTCGTCATTCGGCCTAGTAGAACGGGGCGCGTAATGGCAAACCGCACATTCAGTTGAACAACGTTAAACGAATTACGCACACTGCGCATGCCCAGAAGAGAATTTGGTGCAATTACGACTTTGGAGTAATTTTAAAAGAAGATAAATGTGGTATATGCTTGATGTTCTGTTATCTGGACGTAAACAGTTCGGGGTTTTAAAACTTGCTAGGTTGTATGTTGCTTCATTACTTAGGTGTAAATATCAACTGTAAACTCCCCAATTTTCGTTTAAGAATGAATACAAAACAGGAAATATTACATGGTGTTGTTTATTGATTGTACTTCTAAGGAATAAAAGCAATCGATTATTTACCATGCGTTCCATTAATAAATACGTTAACAACTTAAGGAATATATCTAGTTTAAATTACTGAATTAAAGCCACAGAAATTATTACAAATAACTGATATTAAATGTAATGTTTATGAACAAAATAAACCAAAATGAAATGAAACAGAAGCAAGTGCAATAAGCACAAAAAAAGTGTCCATAGTATTGCAATCGTAGAGAGTCGCTAAGGCCTACATGACAAACAGGCTTGTGTAGGGTTGTTTATTTTAATTCGCCAGTAGTTTCTCCCACGCCAAAGGTACACTACTGAGCATGCTCAGTAAGCAAAATTCAATAACATTAATCAACTCAATGTGCGGTTTGCACATTGAGTTATGCAACGTGAACGGGAGTTATATAACTGGGTCCCTCTTTTTTTGTGTGTGTGTCTGGAGCGTATACATACGTATGTACATATTTCGCATAACTCAAAAACGATTAGCTGTAGAACGTTGAAATTTTGTATATGGAACTGCTCTAATACCTAATTGTGGATCTCTATTTTTTATCGAAAACAGCAGTAACAAATGTATATTAATGTATATCGCCCCCTTACTCCACTCCGTTATAAGGTATTTCTCCCACCTTCTTCGCATGCCTTCGTGGTGTAGTGGTCAGCACGCTGGGCGCGTATTCCCGAGGTCCGTGGTTCGAGTCCCGGCGAAGGCGTTTCTCATTTTTGATGATTCCTGTTTTCAAATAAATCCCAATGACTCTACACGGTGAGCTCTGTTTTTCTATTTCTATATGTTGGCAAATTGTGCCTTTTTTGTTTTAAAAGTCATTGAATTATATTATACTTATGTTACGATTAAGGATTTTATGCCTTTCGTTAAACTGCATGCAATAGTTGTAGATTTAGCAACAATTGAAAGTGTAAGTGGAGCTAAACCTAACGAGTTGGAATATGTTTACATATGAAAGTCTTAGTAGCAAAATGGTTTAAGTCAGTTAGTGCACCGACTTCAGCATCATTCTGTCCAGTAAAGCCATCTGGCAAACTTATGTAAACCTAATGCTTATATAACACGAAGAATTAAAATAGCGTTAATTAAAAGAAATATACTATGTTTCCGTAACAAACAAGATAAAAAAAGATTTCCATAACAAGATAAAATGATGCACGCTGTATTCACTCCATGAATACAGCGTGCATCATTTTATCTTATAATTTCAAATTACGACTATATAGACTGTTAGGCTTTTCCAAATCAGGGGCTACGAAAAATCGTCTGTGCCTTCACCGGGATTCTAACCACGATCTTTTAATTGCTAACTTACACTTTGACATCACACATCGATGATTCCTTATAAGATTATGTATGATGAGGTAATAACCATGAAGAGTCTATATATCTTTATCACTTATATGTATAAATGAGCTCTCCGTGCGTATTAGAATTTATTCATTAAAATAAATGTTTTCTTATTTTCACGTTAATAGAATTTTCTTGCCTAGAAATTGACATTAGTTAGTTCCTTATTCAGTTCCAAATACTAAAAAAATGTAGATTTATAAATGGTTATTTGAAATTAATTTATTTATTAAAAATACTTAATTGAGGAATATCTTGCTAAAGATATGTTTTAATGATATGAATATTTTTATGTAAGTCAGTTCTAAAAAATTTTCCCCTCGTAGTTCGAGTATTATCCCCGACCGAACAAACGAAAATAAAATATAACTGCAAACGCTTTCTTAGATCCATTCAGCATTGTCACTAATCATAACTTTCAACACACCAGCTCAAAAAGTAAAGTCTTAATTTTTGTGAAAAACCTCTTCCCCTTCACGAGGTCATAAAACTTGTTTTCTTATTAACTTTATCCATAGAGGGATGGCATCAACCATTTAGTTCTTCAGTGCTGCCGTCTAACGACTCCTTGGTGTAATATCAATTATGTTTGTTACGGGCTTTCTTTGATCGTATTTGATGGCAAACCGCCCCACCATTCTTGCCAGCCCCCCTACGCACGTCTTTGGTTAATAAGCATCTCTCGGTAATGTTGTAAGTCGTGTCTCAATTATTACTTTTGAAAATAGGCTGTACGTCTTTCGAGAGAACCACATCAGAATAATATTCTAAACAAGCTGCTCGTAAGTCTGCTCTTTGTCAGGTTTCTAACATTAAGTTCAAAGCATAAATTTACATCAATAATGTTAAGAGAAGACAATAAACTTAGCTTGTTGTCATGCTAAATCAAGCAAATGCTTATAAATTTACCATGTGAAGCAAAGCATATATGCCAATTAAAGCATTTTTACTTCATTGTACGAAGTAAAGGAAGTATTGTAGTCACGAAACATTCCGGGCACCATTTTTCAACGAAAATGTCCATTTTGACCGCTACTGAACGCAATTACTTTAACAATCTTTCTTGCTTGACATCTGCACGTAAGGACAGAATAAAGGACTCTTTTTGCCCAAACGAATTATAAAACTGATTTAAAAAAGTTTCAGAACATATTTTTCCGTGGCATCTGTACGTATATATATGTATGTATCTCGCATAACTCAAGAACGAGTAGCCTCAAAACATTGAAATTTTGTATATAGGACTGCTATAACACGCAATTGTGCACCTCCCTTTTTGGTTGCAATTGGCGACACTAATAGTGTATATATACTCACTATCTTACTCGGCTCCTTGAGCTCATTTCTTTTTGTTGTTACATATTGGTAAAATCATGCATTTTTTGCTTTAGAAATGCTTGAATTATGTTGCTCTTACTTCTGGTTAAAGTTTTTATATCTTTAGTTAACTACATGCAATAATTGTAGAATTATCAACAATTTAGAAGTTGTTTAAGTGCGGCTAAGCCTAATTTTTGTTTACCATGGGAGCCATATTTGTTTACATTTGAAACTTAGCAGAATAGAGGATTTGTTACCAATCTAGAGAAACTAAGCTTCGCAACAACAAAGATAACGTCTTATTTTATTATTACAAATTAAATCATGGTTAATCCATTCTGGAATTATCATTTAAATTATTAAATTATCCCACACATTGACTCAGCATAGCGTCCACAAAAAGTTCAGTTTCTATGCCTTCGGTGTCTTTTTGCCGAGTGAGACCAAAAATAAACTTTCAGTTTTGTGCGACGAAAAATCTGCCTTCTTGTCCGCTGGCCGAATTGCTTGTTTTTGCGTAGAAACTGTAATTTTAATTGCAAGAAAAATTCTAACTATTTTAACTGCATTTGGTGTTTTATGTTTTTTTTTTATATCTTGCAGGGGAAATGCGTATAATTTAATATTCCGTACAAGGAAGTCATATGGTGTGAACATCAGATTTTTTTACTTAAATATCACAAAGCACATAAGAGCTATCTGCCTAAGAGAAGCGATGTTTCATGTGGAAATTCCATGAGAAATAGACTGGTAGTTACGCCACACTTAAATCCACGAAAGCGCATAGTGCAAACAGTCGGTTCGCAGGGACTCGGACCTTGATTGAACTACCAGTGTTCGTCAATCTCAATCACTCACCACTATTGGATTTAGTTTAAAATTAAATGTATCATATATTATGGATATAATAAGTCATTACTCTTTTGTAAATTTATTTTCTTTACCTTTTACTCAGAATATTAAATTACTTTTATGTGAATGTTCATAGTCAAAGTGTTAGAAACCTGTAAGGTAATAAATTCGTTCCTTTCTATGGTGTATTTAAAAACGAACAGTTTAAATTGTAGACATATTTTTTAGCTCTCCCAGTGTTTAGTGGTTCAAGCTTCTACTGTTTTGTGATTCTAACGAAAGTAACCTTTGACTAAGGTTTGAATACTTTTCTGGGCTGAAATACATTACGTCATTAGTTACATAAGCTATAATAAACTTTTTGTGAATTGTTGCTTTATTCCTAATAAGCTAATATTTTGCATAAAAAAATAAAATAATTTTCATCAATATGTGCTAACTTATTTACTGAACATGCTTCATTCTTCGCTCTAATGCTTTACAGATTAACTTCACTACATGTACTGCACTGGTATTGACTATGGCTACTCAGAGCGTGCTAATTTGTGATGAAAACCATGTCCTGACGTTGAACAAAGAATACGAAAACGATCTGCTCCAATTCCCCTTTGTCCTCAGTATCAAAGACAACAGTTGCGGAGCAGCCAGCCATGGATGAAATGACGAAACAGATGACAGTGACAGGGGCCGCTAGTTAGTAATTAATGGATTATCCATGGCACCAAAATCCTTCATTAGTAAAAAAAAAAGAATGACTTCCGACGACAGACCTCTCATTACTTTTATCATATTTTAGAAGAAGAAACCGTTACTTTTCTCAGAGATGGGCTTGGTTGTCATTTTCATACCAAGGTTTATGTTTAAAACCCAAAGGGGGAAGAAAGTGATCAGACTGCGAAATGACAAACTAACCATTTCTTCATTTTGGTCCTGGATCAGTTTGACGATATATGGGCTATGGTTTACTTCAATATTTTACAGATGCTCGGGTGATATCCTTTCGTGATGAATTTTGATTTCGTGAGTTTAATTGTACCGCCACTTACTACCATATATTTGCTGGAAAGCATTTCTATGTTAAATAGTGTTAACAAAATTAAGAAGCTAGTATAATTAAAATATATTTCTAACATACGAAAAAGATTTCAGAAGTTGAAATCGTTGATGAAAAATATTTTTAGAATATAGAAAAAAATAAAACGCATATAATGGTTAATTTTTTGTCTTTACTTCCAATCAATTTCCAGCACACTGAACTCACTAATTTAAATTAAAAAAAAAGCTATAAATCACATTACAGTGAGCCCAAATTACCAGAAGAAACTGAGTGTAACTTTTATTCCTTTGACTTTTTTGTTTTGTTTGAACTTGATATGAAGTTCTAACATTATGCGAGGAGTGAGTAACTTAAGTAATGGGATTCAACAATAGAGATTTTATACAATCAATCTTCTTTCAGATATTGCTCTTTGCCAAACAATATCAATATAAATGCATGAAAGTTCAATAATTTACTCAAGTCTCATTCTGGAAGATAGAAAACTTTCATCGCATTAGATATCAAAATCATGTAATTGGCATTGAACATTAACTAGTAATAAGGATTAGCTTTTTTAAAAAGGGCTACTTTCACCAAACACCGCTCTAAGGTAGAAATATTTATATTATATATGAACCCATGAGGCGAATCACGAAAATTAACTAAAGCCTTCCCACCGAAGTTATAGTTTGACCGTCTCAAACGCAACCCTGGCTGGCATTCTGCCAAAACACATAGACTCGTCCCAAAGGGGAGTTATTACTTGCTGCGACGTGAAAGTTTTCTCTTCTCCGGAAAAAGAGAATGGAGGGAAAGAAAGTCCCCATCTTTCCACCCCATTTTGAGAATAATTCGTACCGAATGGCGCATGCGTGTTTGCGCTCTTGGTCGCGGATGAGGCGGTCGAACAATATCACCCTTTAATATTTACTTTTCCAAAGTTATTCCAACTATTTACATTGTTGAAGTTTTAGGAACTTTGGAAAACGAAGAACTTGGAGACATTACATGATTCTGTACTTTCACTAGAAACTGGACCTAAATCTTAGCATCATATTAAGCCGATATTTATACGATGTAAACCATTTTGGAACAATGCCTTTAATTTCTTACATCACCCCACCTAAAACGCAACAGATTGAAGAGACGATCCACACTTAACCAACAAAATTGGTTCGAATAATAATTTCCCACCTACCAATTTGGGAATTATTGTTGATGAAAAAAGAATATTTTAGTGGGATTTCTTGCAAAATTAACTAACTTATCTCTTTCATTAAATGAAACTGGTGTTTCCAGATTAACATACTAAAATATTAACTTGACAATTACATCTCATGAGTAGTTGAGGAGAATAGCTCGAATTCTTAAAAAAGTTAATATCAAATAAAAATTGCGTTTCATTTCGATCTGTTGTTATTATACGTAACTAATCGAAGGATGCGATAAAAATACATGTTTCTCCGCATTTAGTTAGTAAACCAAATGAAATTAAGTCATTATTCAAGCAACATCTATTTTTCTTTTCTCTGTATTTTTATTTTTGATTTCATTTCATATTACAACACTTTTAGCCCAATTTTATAATTTTTAACATGAAAAATCCAAAGGAAATTTAATAGATCCTCTTGTATGAAGAAGTCTTAAAGGCAGTGCCAAAACACGCAATTAAATAACACTAATTACTTACGCTTTTATAGGTTAATTTAAAGGTAATCGTAACGCAAACGTATAAAGTTACTAAATTCCTTATGCGATTTTTATTATAGAAATGCCATTTTTGCCAAAGCTTTCCGAGAAATGTTTCTCACAATTGAGTAATTTCTATGATTTTTAACTAAATGACATAGTATCATTTTACAATGGTACTTTGTAATACATTTTTACAAAATTATTGAATAAGACTTACTTCTTGTGCCTCACTTTTATGTAACTATGAATATTGTTACGGATTTCATGTTTATTTGGCTCTTTATTTAGAATTGTAATTAAAATTGCTTTATTTTCCCGTGCAACGCAGACGATTTTTGAAGCGAAAACTACGTCGGAAAAATAAAAATAAAAGAGCGCGTGCATTTAATGTTTAATAAATAAATATCTCGTAATTACTCTTGCCATCCAGAAAAATCTAGAAAAATAGAGATTGTTCTAGTGATAATTAAAAAGCTTATAAAAGCCGAATTGAAACACCTCATCTCAGTTGTAGTTGTAGCTGTTTAAAGCGAACTGCTGTTTGTTTTACTTAATGCTCTTATTGATTGTAGCGATTTCGCTGATTTATCTGTTTTGAATTGAGTTTTGCTAAACGTCTGAGATATAGTGATATTGTGCGAATATCTCTGGAGAAATATTTGAGCACTTTGTTTTATTGCTTGTGGAAAGAATAAATTTTTGCTAACTTTTTAATGACTTGTGCATTCAATCCATAACGAACCCGTACGCACGCAACAATATTATAGAAAGGCCCCTCATACTGTATAACATGGAAAATAATCTAATGTTAACCACTAAGCAAGGAATGATGTACTACAGAAATCTAAAGGATAAGCATGTGCCACGTTTAGATGAAGTCAGGCACTCTTCCAATTAAAGAAACTAAGGAAATTATAAATTCGTTTTACATCCTAAAAATACATTTTTCTATTTCATATCATTCAGATGTAACATCATTTAGGTTTCAAATATAATTCAACTTTACTTCAAAGATCGTATAAATTCGAGTTTCTGTAATATATATGTAAATGTAGTGCCACAAACATTTTAAAGATTTTCACTTTATTTCAGAGTTTAGAATTTTACGAGATGATACTTTCATGCTCTAATTTGGCCTTATTGTATACCGACACAATTTATGCATCAAATTTAATTTAAAATTTCTAATCTGTGTATTAACTACGTGTATTTTACTCATGTTTTTTATGAAGCGAAGATTATTTAATAAATTATATTCTTCGGAAAATAAGCTTAAGAGTGTCGTATAATTTAATGAAGGATAGTCTAGTTCTTTGAACATATTAAAAAATCAGGAATAGGTTCAGAATCTTACGCAAAAATAGGTACAAAGACCTAAATAGCTGCTGCGTAAATTAAGTAACTGATATTCTTCATCTAACTATTAAAAAGAATAAATATTTAAAAAGCCAGAGTAAAATCCTGAAAAGAAAGAATAAGCAAGGTAAGGTATATTGCGAAAGGAAAAAAAAATCTGATGTGTACATCACATGACTTCTTTGTATGGAATATTAAATCATACTCAATTTTCCTGCATTTCATTCAAACATGTTGAATTAACAGTTAACGAATTTTCAATTAAATCTACTTCGTCAATAGCGCATAAACCACAGCAGAATAAATGCACTCTTTAAAGTTCACTATATTTATTTACCATAGCCACACTTCGGCGCTAAATACAGACGATTTCACAGACGATTCAGCGCCGCTTACCTAATGCTCATGCGCTACTAATTAATTCAGCTCTCACGTCGCGGTAAGGCAAAAATACATAAAAATTCAAAATATTTTCATTAAAAATTGAAACAAAACACCAAGTACAGTTAAAACAATTAAAAAAACAATTTTTACAATTAAAATTACAATTTGCTCTCAAAAATAAGCTAATAACTTAAATGATAATTCCAGAATGAATCAAGCATAATTTAATTCGCAATAATAAAAAACGTTACTTTGTTGTTTCGAAGCTTAGTTGCTCCAGATTGGCAACAAATCTACTCTTCTGCTAAGCTTTACAATACTTTTTACTTCGTACAAGGAAGTAAAAGGGGACAATTCTATATTTCCGGCTCTGTTGGCTCGATTGACGAAACTCAAATTGCGTTTTTCATGTCTCGAAAGCGAGACTTACGATATATATTAGATTTATATATAGCATTGTTCTAACATAGGTATTTTGACATAAAATCAGACTTTTTCTGAAATAACATACCACCTTTTTTCCATATTTCGGTTCTGCGACTCAGATTAAGTCTAAATAATAAATTTTATAATTTTTGGTGAGAAATTTATGAACAAATTTTAAAAATTATATTGGCGCATTCTTTTCAGTTGGCTCCAAGGATGGCGAAATTTCTTAATGTATTACAATCTATTTTCCTTTCCTTGTTTTCATTGTACACGAGCGGAAAAAAACGTTATCGTTCATACTTTCAAATAATTTTAACAAAGTGCGTAAACCATATTTGGCATTATTATCGGTTATAAAGAATATGCCAAATTTTAAAACGCGCCAACATGTAAATTCACATATATCATAGGAAATTTTAAATAAAAAATCTCCAATTTTTTTTCAGGAATGCTTAGAAATACATCTACTTTAAGATGACGGTAAAACTCTTATAGGTTATAATTCAAATTTTTTTCGAAAAATTTGTAATTTCAATATACAAATTCTAAAAATAAATCATAAAAAATGGGCGAATTTTATTTGGAATGAACCTAAATTTCGAAATGTGAAAGGAAGAATCAAAAACGTTTAAGAAAAAAGAGATATTAATAAATGTGTACCAAATTCAATTAACATGGAGGAGCTAAAATTTTCTTTTTTCTTTTTTTCCCTCAGTGTACCTTTTAATTACTAATTTCAGAATGAAGGTTTTGAACAGCTAATATATTATTATAATATGAAGTCCTTTCAGTTTTAATTTTATGACTTGACTGATTGAAAAATCCTGATATTCTTAAAATTACACTTCAAAATGCATAAAAATTTAAAACAGTGCAGAAAACAAAATATATTACAGGCTAAATAATTCTTTTGTTACATTTAAGTTAGTATTGGACTGGAATGATGAGTAATAAGCTACCTTTTTCTCCGATGTGTTATACTATATTATTGAAATGTAAATTTTTACAGATTCCTTTGGCTAAGAATAACAGTCTATCTTATTGTAAACATGATTGTAATCTAGGTTGAAAAATACTGACTATGCTTTAGTAAAGGTGTTTTAACTAGAAATAGTAATTTGACGCATTAATTTTCCTAATAGATTAAAAAAATAAACTAATAAAAAAACTGCAAAATTTCTCCTCTGATTATTAATAATCTTTTTCTTCTCTTACCTGAAAAAGAAAAAATATCTTCAGACTCCTTGCGAAAAACAAAATATGACTTTTCAGGAAAAGGTTTTTATATTTTATGCATATGAATATACACATATTTTATAAATAATACAAGAAAAGGGAAGAAAATCGAAACCCTCCTTTTAATTCCAATAATTATATGCCAACTGTTTCCTGCAAAATATATAATAAAGTAAAAAAAATTGTGAGAATGTTTTTGCTTCTTATAATGGCGTTCTTAGAATACAAAGGATAAAAAGAAAATCCCCTTCAAGCCTGTGGGTGATGCAAAATGAAGTGAAGAGATTGAATGATTTTAGAAACTTGCAGTTCTTTATTAAGAAGCAGACTGCAAATATTGCATATTCTACAGCTGAATTCATATTATGGATCAATTTTGTCAATTCAAGTTTTGAAGTTAGCAATTCGAAACTAGCTGGTACATACAAACTCCAATTTTAAGTTTAAATTTCTTTTGTTGCTTTAACTGTACTTAGTATTTTATTATTATTTTTTTCGTATTTTCAGTTTTTAATGAACATATTTTGAGCTTTTATGTATTTTTGCCTTGTAGCGAGCTGATAACAGAATTAATTGAATAATAAATATATCTCTAATATAATTCGAGTTAATAAGTGTTTCGTATCACAGGAAATAATGTCGCCAATCTGTCTTGGACAGCAAAGAATGTTTACCAGTAGCGCATGCACATTAGGTAAGCGGCCGCTGAATCGTCTGTGAAAAACTGTTTCTTTTTTATTTGTTTAATTTCTTTTATACATCGTTTTAAATTTATTATAGTATTTGAATAGAACATGTGGAAAAGATTAAATAATTCTTCGACGATATAATTTTTGCGCATTCTGAGTTACAAAATGAATGAGATGTAACGCTGTTAAGTGAACCTAGCACTAGAGTGTCGGTATGATAAATAAATATAGTGAATTTTAAAGAGTGCATTTATTCTATTGCGGTTTATGCGTTATGGATGAAGTAGATTCAATTCAATTCAATATGTTTGAATGAAATGCAAGAAATAATGCATATAATTTAATATTCCGCACAAGGAAGTCACGTGGCGTACACATAAGATTTTTTAATCTAGTGATTTTTATATTTCTTCTTTCTAAAGTTTTTTAAATATAAACACTTCGAGACACTAGACTATAGTCTGGACTTTTCGGATGGCAATCCCCCTCAAACATCACGTCAAGCAGAGCAAATTACAGTGTGAAAAACAAGTAATTCTTACTAGCGGCAGCACACAAATAATATATGTCATACTTATTTAATTTCTTCTAAATACTTGAAAATTTAGTCTCTATAATAATATATAGAAAAAATATAATATACGTATTTTATTGAACAATGGAAAAATAAGGAGGGACATTAATTGATATTGCTTTGTTCCAGAAACTGCATTAAAAGTACGAGTATTAGATTAGAATTTTTACTGTAAATGTTGCTGTAGAAGTTTTCGAAAGATAAATTTTGATTTCTCAGCTGTACTGAGATTTAAGAAAAAGAAAAGGTGTCAAAAGCAGCCAATAATATAAGATCAGCATAAAGACATCCATTTCTCGAATTAAAACCTGTAGGGATTATTTGATACACTTCCTATTTTACAGTAAAGAACTATGAAGTAAACATTTCTGCAAAAGTGTAGGGATTAAGTTACATAATAAGCATAGTATTGTACTAACATCTAGTTTCTTCTGTGGCAGCAAAATATGATTTACAGCTGATATATTTTCTCTCGAATATCTTGTTTCAAAAGAAATTTATTCGCCCAAAATTGAACTCATTTGTAACATCTAAATAAATGGCTTCCGAATTAACGTCGGTTATGCCTGATAGGAATTAATAGTAAACGTACAGTAAAATAAATCTTTTATTGGGTATTTGCACCGATACTGATTTATGACCTTAAATACTGATCACAAAGAAAATAAGGCAGTTACGTTTGTTATCTTTATAATTTTTCTTAATTAAACACACTGCTGAGTGACATAGAAGAGGAGGAAATAAAAATAAAATAAGATTTAAAAAAAAAAAGAAAATCCGAAAGCTTTCAGATTTTAAATTACGGCCAAAGGGGCGTTTTTTTAACATTTTGTGTGTTACCTTTATTTATTAAATATCATGTTCTTCGCACTTAAACCATAAAATTCAGTTAAAGAACTATATCGCGAAATAATTCTAAACCGAGCATATCTTTAGAATTTCCCATACATAGTCTCACGAGCTGGATACAAAAGTATAATGTTACTGTACAATGTTTCCATTGCTCGCTTTGAAATCCCCGAGTTTCAGTTTGTTAATCAAAAATTTGTTAAAGTTTTACAAAATATGAAATCGATAATAAAACAAATTCCAAATTTCCGATTTGAGCTTCAGATGCCCATATTCGTAGCAGGATTACGTCATTCAAAATTCACCAAATTTAGGATTTTATTAAATATATGTTAATAATGTTCAGTGGATCACTTACTCAAATCTGAAAACGTGTCACAAAATTTACCATTGGATATTATCATATCCAATGGTAAATGCTTGTAATATAAAATTGTGGGTGCCAACAGGTTTTTAATAAGGAAGAAATGAGAAACTGTTGTCCTAGCCAGAATTATGTTTAAGGCCACTTGTTGCTAACTGGACATGCTACTGCTTACACGTAAGAACACTCTTGAGAGAATATAATAATTCATTACAAAATAACCAATAAGATACCCTGACCTAGCTCTCATTCTTATTTATAATTAATTGTTACAATTAATAACCCGCAGACTTTGTATTACGTACTGCATTGCGAACAGTTTACTTTGTAGAGATATTAGGTAATTTTTGAAAGCAGGAGAGATTGTTCACTTTACTTAACCTATTCCGTCAAACTAAGTTAATGGCACTAAAGGGTTAGGAACTCATTCTAGTCATTGCTATAAATCTGACGGTTAGGCCTCCTTTCTACATTTTACATTAATCTTTAGTTTCTTAAATATAATTATTTTCATTCACTTGCTTCATTATCTCTAAGATACCCTTGTTGCAGTAATAGTCCGTGAACAGTCTATTCACAGGATATGTGATGTAGTCGGAAGGAAAGAACTGCTGTCGGAGGTGCTCTGTCAGAGGGCAGGAGAACAGGTAATGTAGTGCGTCCGCGTCTTCCCCGCGAAAACCGCAAGAACAGTTGACGTCCCGTCTGAGGAATCGTTTGTAATACGCTGGGAATTTCCCGTGGTTGGTACAGGCCTGGAGGAAGAGTCGGTTGTATTTGAGCCTCTTGAGAGTAGGTATTGGGAAGATGTTGTAAGTAAATCTTCTTGTCTCTTCTTCCTGCCATTGTGATGATGCACAGTGTGCAGTGTCAGTACGGAGTTGCAGTCCATCTATGAACTGCAACTCCGTACTGACACTGCACACTGTGCATACCCATCAACCACATTAACTTAACCATTAACTTTATGTTTAATGTTTTTCCATTCAATTCTATTTGTTTATTTGTGTTTATTTGTGTATATTTATTCATATTTATACTTCACCTTTAACTGCAATGTATGGTATTGTATTGTAATGTCATTGTCACCAGCAACTGTATCTCCCGGCCATGCTCTGTACTACAAGTTATGTATGCCCTGATGATAACTTTTCAATTAACACTGATGGGTGGTGTAAGTGCGCCCCGTGGAGGTGTTCTTCTCAAGACGGTTAGTGTGAAGGAGCGACACCAGTTCTGCCAATGGCGATGTGTTGGTGCTTCCCACACTTAGTCCTGTCCTGTCCTGTCCTGCCATCGTGATGACCATATCTCTTGGAATGTTGTCTTGAGGAGCTTTTTTGCAACTTCTGCGGAAAGCGGAACTTCTTTCTCGAAAAATGAGCAATACCCTCGCCGGGACTCGAACCACAGACCTCTCGAATACGTGCCGACCGTGCTGACCACTACACTCCAAAGGCATGCTAGGAAGGTGGGAGAAATACCTTATATACTCACCCTTTTAAAGGGCGACTAGAGATTAGGGGACCCACTCACCAAATTTTGCTGGAGAATCATCATCTACCACCTTTTTTAGTTCGGTTGCCACTGTAGAGATATACGATATTTTTTTAAAGCAGGAGAGATGGAAAATGAGCAATGCCCTCGCCGGGACTCGAATATGCGCCGAGTGTGCTAAGCACTACACCACGAAGGCATGCAAGGCAGGCGGGAGAAATAACTTATAACTTAAATTTGAAAAATATTTCTTAAATAACTGAGAGTAGTGTTGGCTGCGAGAAAATCTTGCACATAATATTTATTGATTCGATATTGCAGTTTTTCAACTGGCATTCGAAGGCTTAATCAGCATACCAATTTATGCAGATTTAAGATGACAAAAAAATTGGTTTAAGAAGTTACACTCTGTTTGAGTATGCTTTTGAAGTTTAATTAGCTATAAAAATTTTGATATTAAAACTTTGACCTCCTGATCAAAACAACTTTAGTTTTATTTTTCGACTGATGCAATTACAGAATATTTTATAACTTTAAATCATAGTCTCACTTTTGCTTGTGATAAAAGACGCGTAATATGTAAGAATGCCTATTTGTATGGGCAATTATGGATGCATAATATATACATATAGGAGCTTTATGCAGAATACTAATATCATAAACATATTTATACAGAATAATAATATCATAATCCAACCTTAAGTTCATACTCTATCAGACCAACAAGAATAAAATACTGTAAAAGTATGCAAGAATATAAACTAAATAATAAACTCAAGAATAACATTCACATTAAAGATAATTGTTACAGAGATTTAAAACACAATGAAACTCAAAAAGAACAACATAAAAAAAACAATATGAGTTGTTATATTCTTCGTGACAACTTCAAAGAGTTGGTGCCCCGAGAAACGCAATTAAAGCTTTGTTTTAGAATTAAACAATGAATAATTTAGTGAGATCGAAAGTAAATTTAATAATTAGATAAATTACTTATTATTTGCGAAATTCTGGCAATAAATAATTTTGCTCGAGGTGCTATTTTCTATTTTTGTTCCAGAGTATTTTATTCTTGCTGCTTTGGTAGTATATGAAGTTATGATTCGATTATCGTGTTGTAGAATATGAAATTATGATTCGGTTATTATGTTGTAGAATATGAAGTTATGATTCGGTTATTATATTATTCTTACATGATATGGACAATTAACTTCAGTTATCAGCTCGTTGTTTAGTTACGGATTACTATGGCTTCAGTTTTTAAATATATATATGGTACATGCCTCAAAGCATTTCCAAGACTCACTTGAATAATACTCCCTATTGATGTGGTAGTAGGAGAAAGCCATTATATACTTGGGCCGGGTTTGAATCCTGAAAAACACATGCATATTTATAATTAGTATATAGTGTTTTTGCGATAAAGAGGCACATAAAATACTCTCCAACCGAAAGTTCTATAGTAATAGGAAAACGAAAAGGAGTATGTGACTCTCGAACGCGTCCTCCGGGATTCCATCATCTGAACTGAAACGGAGCTGCATAAATTGGCATTGTCATCTATAATGTTCCTTAGGTTCTTGTCAGCGACATGCGTTACTCCTTTCCTCTTGACCACAATAAAATACGTGAACCTGATAAGAGAGAAGTCCAGTTCAGGAGGATGGCAACCCCAACAACACCTAATTGGTTAATCGTAGACATATGTGGGTGGATTTTAGGAATGATACAAAACTAAATTGTATTAAATACGAAATTATCAGTTTTCCCTTATTTATAAACATTAGTTTGAAGACAGAACTTCTAGATTAATGTTTTTCCCAAATGCATTAATGATCGTTCAAAAACTTGTTTTCAGAAATTTAAACGCGCAATTGTCTTTAGCTATATTTGTACACGGCTCACAAATGTTTTCGTTAATACATCTGGGATGATTTTGATGGTATATGGTTAATACATCTGGGATGATTTTGATGGATTCGTTTCTCGTCTTTTCGTTTGTTTGCTTTTAATACGATAGGAAAAATTACCTCATTAATACATTTTTTTCTTTCTGCAAGTTCAATATAAAATTTTGAATTTCTTAAATTTATAATGTAAGTTATCAAGGGACCATAAAACTGCCGTAATGTGCAAGTTTAAATTCTTTAATTTAGACTAATAATGTTATACGATCAACCATTTAAGATATATTTAGTTATGTATGACAGTGTACTCAAAAGGAAATAGAACTTTTGAAATAGCATACCAACCGGCAGAGGGAACGCTCTGAGCTTGCTAAAAATGCATACCAGAAGACTTGAACAACAAACCGCCATTTGTCGCATTTCACTCTGACGGTTAATTGGCAAGCTACAGCCGTTGAAGTAAGCTCACACACAAGTTGTTCGTCCGATTAGTGTCAAACTAACAGCTTGAGAAAAACAACTGTGTGAGTGCAATTTTGCTAGAAACTTGCGAAACCTTCACAAACACTTAGTTGGTTAGCCAAGCATATGAAAGGGACTGTATGCAGTGTTACGAGTGGTTTAAGCTCTTCAGAATGTTGGTCGGTAACGGTTCCAAGCCTGCACGACCTTTCACAGACAGACAACAGATGATGACCACGTGCTTTGATTCGTAGAAATGGTGTTTTAGCTGCTCGAGAAGTTGCTGACAACTTGGAAATCTGCGTAGGATCATGGCGTACGATTTTGAGTAACAAACTTGGAATACGTCTCGTGAGTGCAAAATTCGCACTGCGTTTACTTACTGCCGATTAGAAACAGACCCGTTTTAGAGTCAACCAGGAAACTTTTGCTGTTGCCAATGGTAATCAAAACTTTTAAAGAACAGTTATAACAGGTGATGAGATGTAGGGTTATGGCTATGATATTGAAACGAAGGTGCACTCATCGTAGTGGGTGGGAAAATGGTCAGCTCGTCTAAAAAAGCATGCACGAGTCAGTCAAAAGTCAAGGTAATGTTAGTTATCAAGGTAATATTATCAAGGTAAAGTGTAATTTGATTTCAAAGACTTTGTCCATCATAAGGTTGTTCAACATAGTCAGATGGTAAACAAGGATGGTAAACAAGGACTAGGATCGCTCAAATATTTTCTGATCAGTACTTATCTCTCCGACAATCTGGAGGGGGGGGGTAACTGTCTTGCATCAAGGTGGATCAAATTTTTTCTAATATTCTTCATTAAGATGAGAAGAACAGTAGGGCATTGCTCTTAAATCAAACTTTCAACACGTAACCTGCCAAATCATTTTCGTCTGTACTTTCAGTGGCAGAGTTTCCTATGTACCGTAAAAATTTGCCTAAAAGCTTCTGCGCACTAAAACCTTTTCTGAATTCATACAAGAAGAATGTGTTGAAGATTCTCCTTCTTTTCAACTAGACTCTACATACTTCAGAGTCTAAAAAAAGAATATAGGATATAATTAACTAGAATTTGGAATATTAAGGTCTACTGCAGTCATCAATGATAAGCCTAAAGATTCATTTGTGTTTAATAAATGAAATTCATATTATGTCTGTATACCCGATATATAAATAACAGTTGGGAAAGTCGTAGGATCTTTAAATGTTCGTGCCCTGCATAGTACAGAGTTATTGATTAATAGCGATTACTGTATGAATACAGTTGAGAAAAATTACTGGCTTCAAGATACAGCTCAAAAGTTGAAGAACTACTTTTTTGTTCAACATTGCATGCCAGTAACTGTATAAAATTAATAACTTTTATTATCATATCTTTTAAGCGGTACGTTCTTTTTTATTTTCAATAATAAAAATTACGTGTTAATTTTAAAACTAAAATCTGAATTTACATAGACATTATTTATATTTTCCTTATAGATTTGTATTTCTTAGGAGTAATATATTCAGGGAAATGCTTATGGATATATGACATACTCCTGAAAGTGTAAAAACTTCCAATCGGATGATCAAAATGAGAGTCAAAACATTTATTCCCAAAAATGAGTAGAAATTCTAGGTACTGAAAATATTTTCAGTCTTAAAGAAATTTTCGATAATATTTTTTAAGCTTGATTTAAAATCTGATGATGACAAATAATTCGAAAAATCATTCATTCGACAGTTTTTGTTAAGGAAACTGAAAGTATTTTCTGTTTTTCTTTTAGCACACTCTGCGTGTATTCTAGAAGTCCAGTTTCGAGTCCCGGCGAGGACATTTCTCATTTTTCAAGTCTCTTGCTTCAGAATAACGTAATGACGCTACAGTGGCGCCTGAACTAAAAGGTGGGGGACTTTAATTCGACACCACCATGATTTGGCGACTGGGTTCCCTAATCCCCAGCCGCCTTTTAAAAGGGGAATAAATAACGTATTTCCTCCCTCCTTTCAGCATGCCTTCGTGGTTTAACGGTAGCACACTCGGCGCCTATTCGAAAGGTCCAGTTTCTAGTTCCAGCAATGGTATTGCTTATTTTTCCTGTGTCTTGCTCCAAAATAACCTAATGACTCTACACGTTACTATAAAAAAGAACGATTACATATAAAATAAGTATATCGACAAAGTGACATGACAGCAAACAGCGAAGTGTGAATTAAAGGAGAGAGTACAGTCGGTTAAAAAATAAAAAAGTCATCTCGTAAAATAGTATCAAACTCAAAGCGAATTAAGTCATCAAACACTACATAATTTCTTTAATATGAAGTTGGCTCAAAATTCTAACTGGCGTAACAATTTAAATGCCGGCAGCAATAATACAAAGCGTAAGAATTACGTACAATCTTATCAGAGCTGGTGAACGCAGCAACGTGGTCTCGAGAGGCATAAACACGCTCTGTATTGAAATCCCAGACTCTCGACTTAAGTACTTCCAAACTGATTTGGATTCTGGTGAGGAAAAGGAAAGGAGGCCTGATTGTGAGAATTATAAATAAATATGTTTAAATTCTCCGATGATATATGATACATTCTATGATTTTACAGATATGTATGGAAAGATAAACTGACAAATCCCAAGTAGCATGGTAACTTCGTGATGACGTTGCAAACTCGTTGCGGGTCATGTTGCAAAAACGTTGCGATATGTAGTCTTTAAGACGCGCAGATGTCCGCGAAACTCCACTGTTTTGCAACCACTGCAAAGATGTCTTTATTATGTCTTTGCAGATGAGGATTTTGTCGCATAGACGTCGCTATTACGTCTTTCTCAGGTTATATTTTGGTTGTAAAAGAATCGTACCACGACGTCTTAACGACGCCCAAATATTCGCAGAATTCCACATTTTTGCAACAGTTGTGAAAACGCCGTTATTATATCCTTGTATTACATATTGATTTATGCAGAAAAACAAGCTTAATAATTTTCTTCTTTATTAAAATTTTCTATTCCTTGTATTTTTCTAAAGTTTAAATATTTTATCATTTCCTGAAAACCAGGAGATAATACAATTTTTTTCTGTGGAGAATTAATATTTAAAGAGGAAAGTATTCAAGAGAAATTAAAACTTGCGAGCCTTATACTAGATTGCAAGCATTCAGTGTAAAAATAATATACTATAATGATTAATTTGCATCCTTAAGAATAACTGTGACATTAGATTTAACACGATTCGCTTTTTAACAAATTTTTTATGTTAAAGTAAAACACCAGTAACGAGCTATATTAGCTTTTAGCAGTTTATTATGCGATTATAATAAAAGTAATGTTAGAAAACAATTACATTATTTAACTATAAAGAAAACATATAAATACAAAATTCTATCAAAGGTATTAAATATAAAATGCTCACAAAATTATCAATGGCGGCGAAACAAGTTGTGTCAAGAAACATCAAATGAATTTATTGTTTTCATGTACTGCAGTTTGAAACAAAGTGCATAATCTTAACAAGCAAATATTTGTAAACAGTCTGTCCATTGAGTTATAGATAGTCTGTAGAGTTAGTTATAATCTACAGAGTTAATTTCACAACGCTTGCCACCAAATGTTTAAACTTGAATACGCTTTTGTTTATCAGCTATCATATTATAATAAATCATCTGCAAATAAAATACATATATATGTATATGTAATTCTTTTTAAAAATTCATTTACATATTTAAATATCCAATACATGACAACAGGGCAATTATTATGAAGTTTTTTATAGACTAGATTATAACAGTCTAAAATAGATTACTTCCTTTAACTAATCATTTTCTGAAATTTTTTGTTACCCTAAGGAAAAGCAAAAATAACTTTAGAGGAAATGGACTATATATGTTTTGAAATATTCCCCATACTTCTTAAAGTATTTTAAGAGAAAATTGCATTTAAAAACTCACGAGGAAAGCTTCTGAATTTGATCGAATTTTCGATGAAATACTTGCATGCATGCTTACCGAAAAAGCATGCTTTTCAGGATTACGTTACTTAAATTATCTATATGTGTAAAGTACGGCAATGATTATAAAAAGGTATAATTCTAAAAAATTTATATTTTTTAAATTTTGAGATTTTTAGCTTTCATTCAGCTATTTTTATAACGTATTTAAACATGGTTTTTCATGAAAATTAAAGGAAGTATAAAGTTATTTAAAATAATACTGATAAAAATATACTTAGCTTATGAAGAGTACAGAAAACTCTCCGAATAAAAGTGAATTAGAGTTGAATTAACTTTAGATTGTAAAGCTAGTTTTAAATCAAATAAAGAAACTGAAAATTACGATTAAATTAAAAACATAAAATGTAGGTTGTTATCCGGAAATCTCAGCTTAGTGAGAACTGTTTTACTGGAGAACTATCTAAGCGAATATTACAGAGAGATAAACCATGAAAAATAATATACGCAATCGTAAACGATAACACAAAGATTTAAATTGAGGACGAAATACCAATGATTTTGGATTTCATTCATTTATCTAGTTAAAAGCTAAAAAATAATGGTCAAGGGATGTATAATCTTTTCTGCGGTGATTGATATGCAATACTAAGTTACCTGGAAGATTCGTAAGAAAATATCATTAAATAAGCTATTATTAGCCAAATCTATCATAAAACGACAAAATGGGAAACGTATATAGCAAGCAACATTATTTATTTCAGAATTTTAATTCAACGTTACTTCTAATTATATATCATTCGTTAAGTAACCTTAATTATTTTCAGTACTTTAAACTATATGTTTTTAAATAACTTAAATTCTATGATACGATTATTTAAGGTTCCATCATTTCTTTTCTTAATTCTTTAGTATGCAAGAGAGAGTAGTTATAAGAACAATGGTTATTATAAATATATAACAATAATGGTAGGTCTTAAGTAAATAAAACTCAATCAGACATAAATAAAAGTAAAGCTATACATGTGGATAAAAGAAAGCGTTTCAGATTATAACAGCATTATCATATTCTTTTCTGTTAAATCTCAGCGAGAGCTTTGCAAAATAGCCATATCATTTAAAAGATATTAAATGTTTGCTATAGAAGCTTCTTTACCATATATTAGGAACATAAGTAAACTTTTTTCTTTTAATTTAAAAAATAACGATATCAATCAAAATACATGCAGAAATAAAACTTTAATAATGTAACATAAAATGGTTAATTATAACCATAAAAATGTTAAGAGTTTGTTTAATCGTAACAATTCATTAAATGCATAAACTCTAACTGAAAACGTTCCATTTGAAAAGTGTAATATTAATCGAAGGCTATGTAACTGTAAACCCTTAACAATGTAACACTATTATTATTAATTATTCACAACTAAAAAGTTAAGTTTATCCATTATAAAAGTTTATTTATATTGACCGTAGCAGTTGCGTAAATGCACAAACTTCATCTCAAAGTTAGAGCAATGTTTTAAAAAATAAAATTTATCAATGAAAATTTAGACAATAAATTCTTTAGTAGAGCATTTCATTAAGAAGTATTTTAGAAAATTAAAATAAGAATGCTTCCTATTTTAATTTCAGTCACCTGACACGTTCATGTCAGTATCAGTTTAATATTTTGAGATTTTAATTTTACTTGCTTATTAATATAAATTCAACAATTAATAATTATGGTGAAAACATTTTATTTTAGTTTACATTTTGATAAATTAATTATAGAACTTTAAATACATATAATTTATCAATACCATTGCTTAGATCAAAAACATTTTAAACTTAGTTTTCTTTTTACCTAATTAATTCGACGCAAGTAATTATTCTTCTAAATCTATAGTAAAAAATTATTATACCATCTAATATTATAACTTCAGGAAAAATGACTATTTTAGAGTCGCTTGAAATTCGTTAACGGCATTTCTCTTCCAACATTAATAACTTATTTACAATCAGCGCAAAGCTTATAGAGTAAAAAAACAGCATAATTTATCAAAATGACATCATTTCAAGTAAAAACTATCTTAAATTATAATTTTTTTAGTTGCAAACGGTACTTACTTCTGCTAACACACAAGGGCAATAAACCTCATCTTACAAAATGTCGCGCTGGTTTTATGAATAATGCACAGTTACAGTTAGCAAACTAACTCATCATAATTTTGCTAAATGCAAGTGGCATTAGAAGAATAAATATTATTTAAGATTAACTCATATCTATCGCTGTTGGTTAATTTAGCTGTAACTGTGTCTAGTAATGACAGTTCCTATAAGCACGTTTCTCTATTTTGCCTGCCAGTGTGTCTCACGCACTCAAGTGTCTCTTTCAAATGGTTAAACGTATATGTGTTATTTATAAGCTGAGATATATTCTATTTTATACGAAATGCTTGCTAATAGAGCAGGAAATAAGGTTCAGTTTAGAATAAAAAGAATATTGTATTAAGTTCATTTCCAGGAATGAACTTCTCAATGAAATAGTTGAAGAGTGAAAGTACTTAAATTTAATGAACTTTAGGAATGTGCTTTATAATGATTTCAATAACGGTAAATGTAATTTCCGTGCAGTAAATTGCATTTGAATTATTTAATTTTTAGTTGAATTAATTGACATTAAGAACTCTGTTTTTCAAATGATAAATTTGTAGAGTCATTAGGTTATTTGGAAGCAGAAGTCATGAAAAATGAGCAACGCCTTCGCCGGGAATCCAACCACGGACCTCTCGGTTACGCTTCGAGCGTGCTGACCACTACACCATGAAGGCATGAGAATAAGGCGGGAGAAATACTCTAAATACTCCCCTTTTTAAAGGGCGACTGAGGATTAGGGGGCCCAATCGCCAAATCATGGTGGTAGAGAGTCATCATCTACCAGGTTTTAGTTCGGGCGTCAGTTGTAGAGACATTAGCTAATTTTGATGCTGTAGAAGTGAAAAATGAGCAACGCCTTCGACAGAAATCGAAACACGGACCTCTCGGTTACACGTCGAGCGTGCTGACCGCTACATCACGAAGGCATGCGAAAAAGGTGAGAGAAATACCTTATAAATTTAATGAAGTAAAACTTAGAACGTTTTTCAACGTATTAATTCAAATAAATTCGTATAAATAAAGTCAAACTTCAAAAGTGAAATAATTGCTAATATGTGATTTGCAAAGAAATAGATTTGCACTGATTTTGGAAATATGCTTTTTTAAAATATACAAAATGCATAAATTAATAACTTTATAGATTATTTTCATTTTTTAATATTTTGCTCTATTATTATCATTTTAAAATATTTTGCTGTTAATATTTATAAAAAGTATTTAAAGTATTAATTATTTTAACAAAATTTTAAACAATAATTTAGCACGTATTTTAGTACAAATTAAATTTAATAATACAAAAGTGTTTATATTAAATTTATGTTTCATTAGATGAATCTACCTTAGATTAATATATTTAAATGAAATAAAGTAATGAAGCACTGCAAAATAAATGTTATGTGGACTTCAGATTCTTGAAAGGGTAGATTTAGTCTCTTTTCGTTCTAAAAGTAACGCTGATTGACTATGAAAAAAATGCTAAATCGATTACGTCTAAAAGCGGTCAAATCACGACGTTTCAGCGACGTCGACAAATTGCCAAGATGCAAGGGCAAATATTTTGCGTCTTTCCTGCGTTGTAAAGACGTCGTAAAAGTTACCACGACCGCTTTGCAACCTCTCGGACCAGTTTGAAGTGTCTTTGCTACGTCATGTGCTACTTGGGATGTTACAGGTTCTGCAGGAGAAATTCAAGGAGATTTAACACTAATCCATTTCCTATTATAACATTTAGGAAGGAGTATAGAAAACCATCAGCTACAGCAAAATTTAAGAATATTGGTAGGAACCCATTTTCGGTTTAAATATTTAGAAATCGATCAACTATTACAAAACATAAGGAGACAAATAACACCAGTCAAGTATCACAAATTTGAAAATATGTAAAACACTTCAAATTTTATTTGTCACATCTATTTTATATGGGGCATGAAAGGTTGGGTATTCTTCAGAAATAAAGAAGTTGGGAAAGTCTGGAATTTTCAACCTAATTTATAGTAGTTTTTCCGTGTAATAAAGAATTTATTTTATATGATAAGAATTATTATGTTTACATGGAACAAAAAACAAGCAAAACAGGTAAACGTCATTCCTTATCAGTACAAATTTCACATCTTTGATAGTACGAAAGAAAATTATAATAATTCCTAAACACACTTCTGTTTTCCTGAATGAAGCACCAATATCAGAAAAAAAAGAAACTTAAGAGAATTCTATGTATGATTTCTTAATTAAATAATTCGAAAGTGGTTTTAGAAGTAAAAATTATTTAAAAGTTTAAGAAGATAATTTGATTTCTAGCTACATTTTTAATTACATTATTACATGATTTAACTATGTTATTTAATTGGTAATAATATCTGACCATACATTTTGTCTAAACAAAAAATTGTGAAGAATTATTATGTTACAAAAATATTAGCAATATTATTATACGTAGCAAGCAAAAATCTGCATACTTTCTGCATACCAGGTTTAAGTGTGATACGAGCAATATAATAGATTAGCTATTGTATATGAGGTTATAAAATAAAATAAATCGTACAATTTTTAACAGAAAACAGCAGCTTCTTTAATTGAAAATTACAGGAAAGGTATTTGTAAAAATATTCATCTTCAAGGAAAAAGCAAATATGATTTAGTTTATCATAATGCACGGAAAAGAGCATCTTGTTTTCCAGTTTCTTCTGAATAAAAATAAGCTCACCAGTAACCGAGCGAATAAAATGATTGAGCCATGTTATTTCGTCAGAGTGAAATGACTGCAGTGGATTTCCATCATTTTTCTTATGTGCAGCGTAAATACCAGACCTAGGTTTGCTCAGATAATACACGAAAACAT
>KK118029.1:531454-572728 GCA_000611955.2 Stegodyphus mimosarum | reverse complement strand
CCCACCCCTATGCCCGCGGGCACCATATCGTCCGCCGATTGTTTAAAGTGTGCCCGCCGCTGTGCGATTTCAATAAAAATGTTTTAGTTTTGAATAAAATTCTATGTGAAAATTTTCTTATTTTTAATGAAATAGAAATTGCGCTCAACGCAGATACCAGGACAAAACGAAATGCGACCGATCTTTTTTTTATGGGCATGTATTACGAATTCCATCAACTATACATTCACCTTGAAAAAGTAAATGATGCCAACAGATATTCTAGAAATTGCACTTAGAAAGGAAAAGGTTGGGAACTCCTGCTTTAGATAACTTTCTTTCGCTTTTTTAAGCAATTAACTTGAGTTTGTAAACACCATCAGGCCTTTTTGAAGCAGGAAACGTGAAAAGTCAACCGTGCTTTCACAAGGGTTTGAAGAATTCTTACAACCTGAATAAACTCCATTTTCTTAACTTGCACTTGTAAGGTAGTGTGCTATCTATTAAACCAAGACAATAAGCATGCATGAGAAAACCATCCGTGCTGTCTCCGGGATTCGAATTACTTCTATTTAAACCATTGATCTTCCTCTTGCTAGCTGGAGGTACTAACTGTTTACACAACAAAAGCACGCATGAGAGGATACGATAATGTTTACAGTGGGAATAAATTTTCTAAGTGTATTTATAATCTATAGTTTTGATTATTAATCAACTAGAAATTGTTTTGGTGGAAAAATAAAATAGTTTTAACAGAGCATAATGACCTTTCACGTTCATACGTTGATCTCTACATATATTATTTTTCTACAGTATATTATGACATTCCTTATGAATAAACAATAAACAAAATTGTTACGTCTAATTTCATATTAGAATTTTCAATCAGGTCGTTAACTAAAGCTTTAAGTTATACATGGAAGAAAAGCTCGTCTTTTTAAAATACAGATTTAAGTTAAATTCAGCCTTAGGAAGATGGTGAAGGAAGTAAATTTTTCCCTCTCGAGATAAACATTTTGCCTTTGAAATGTTTAGAAATTTTTATAAAAAGGTGCAATTCCCAGGCTGGATTTTGCTTTACTTTAAGAACATTAAAGTGAATTAAGTAAATTAATGTAATGTAAGTAGTTGTTATTCAAGGTGAATAACAAAGATTGCAAGGGATTAGAAAAATGGTAAAACAAAAGCTCTGGTTTAACACCCAATTTTTCACAACCTATATTCCTTGTATACTTTGAACTAAAATAAATCTGTAACTTTTAATTTTTTCAATACAATTCAAAGGAAACGGAGCTGATTTTAACACCTCTACTTTGACTACTTTGCTAGTGCTTTGACTAAGTCTCCTAAGTTAATATAGATCAGGTCAATGAGTTTATCCGGGTCAAGGGGAAAGAGAACGTCGTCCCTCGTTGCCAATGCACTGGGCACCTTACAGAAGATAGTTTGAGCCTGCCTTCTTTTGTTCAAATTTTGATGGAAAAAACTTTATTGGACTGATCTTAGGGACTCCTACCCCTCTTCCCTTATCGAAAAGCTGTGGAGTGAACTTTCGATTCGATGGTATTTTAAGTGGCCTCAAACGGCGAAAGAACTACACATTAACATCCATGCCTATTGAGGTCCAACGATATGGCAAATGATATCAATACCGCCATGCCGAAGAGGGGGACGCTTGAAATGCCATTTTCTCTATAAAGATAAACAAATGAGCTTAAAATTCTGGCTCTGTTAAGCTTTAATTCTTCTACTTCCTTACTTCTTTTTTAAAATTAAACTAAAAGTAAGTGACATTGTTATATCTTTGCCCCTCACATTCTTCACTGAATATTTTTATGCAGTTTTAGAAGATATTTAAAAAAAATCTGAAGCGCTAAGGTAAATTCTTGTCTTGTATAGCAAACAACGCAAACAAAGCATTTTGATGATGTCGATATGACCAAAGATGGTTGGCGGTGATGTCGGTCCAGTAATAAACAGAAGCCTTCAAGGAGAGGAAGATTTCTGAGAGCAACTTGCGGTTTTGACATCCCCCTGTCCAGGGTTCTGTATTTAACGCGGTGGAAAATATCCGAAATTAATCTTCGTTTGGAAAGCACGTTTAATTTGCGTTTGTCACCGCGCCGGATACTGACGGTGACGGTAATGACATACCGAGAGAGAAATGCACGAGCTTAAAGTTGTTCATGAAGAAAATCTACACGAGTGAAGGAATTGACGGGAGACAAATACCCCTTTTCCCGCGCTCCAAATGTCGAGTCGTCTGATGCTACACCCTCGCTGACAATACACGCTCGCTCACCACCAAATGTTTGATTTTAAAAGGACTGGCTCAATCTTTCCCTGTTACGATAAACGTAAATAAAGTGGACCACTGTCTCTTCCACATTGCAGCTGTGGTTGTGTAGATCGGTTTTTTCTTTAGGTCTGTTGAATTTTAAATATTAACTTTCGAAGTCGTAAAGAGTATTTTCGCTGACATATTTTAATGGATGACAAATATGATTATAACTAAAACCTCTTGTCCTATAGTGTTATGAAATTAAAATTAATCTTATGGTTTTTATTGAGAATGGTTAAATTGATAATCTGTTTTTTTCTTATAAACTTCTTTTTTTAACTAAACAAGATTATTTATTTTGTTACCCAATTTTATTGCAAAAGGGATTTTTTGGCCTTTAAAAGTCGCGTTTTACAGCAGAATACACAAGTAGGTTTCATAGCTTTAGTACGCGATGCTATATCATTTTTGCATATCATCATTTCGTCTTTTGAGTACTTTTGATTGTTATTTGAAATTTCATTTGATTTGAAGCCAGCTTCGGATACAGGAATTCGTTTTTTTTCATTCAGTCTCCGCGATAAAAAACGAGAATAATTGGAATACCTTAGCACCATCAGAGTGTTTTTCTTTATTTATCACTGAATTACGTAGAATTTACTTTAAAAAACTTTTCGGAATACATGATGCCACCAACGGGAATAACATAGCAGCCTACTTGTCAGTCGCTATACCACTCGACTCTAAAGATCTCAAATATGGCTCCAATCTAACACACAGCTGCACGATGTTCATCTTCGCTTTCGCGATCAGAGCATTTTTTGCTATCAATGATAATAACTCGTTAAGTAGTAGAAGCTCAACAAGTAGCTGTTGGTGGGCAAACCTTGTTTTCAGGCTATCAGTGGCTTTTGCATAGTTAACAGCAGCTAGCGGATAGTTCTCTACAATTTCTCGGGCTATACTGCTAACTGTCATTTATTGGGAAATTTATCTTCGTAGTCAATTGACCCATCATCATTGAATCATAGCCAACTGACTCATCATCATTGAATCATAGCCAAGTGACTCATCATCATTGAATCATAGCCAACTGCCTCATCATCATTTAATCATAGCCAAGTGACTCATCATCACTGAATCATAGCCAACTGCCTCATCATCATTGAATCATAGCCAAGTGACTCATCATCATTGAATCATAGCCAAGTGACTCATCATCATTAAATTATTGCCAACTGCCTCATCATCATTGAATCATAGCCAAGTGACCCATCATCATTGAATCATAGCCAAGTGACTCATCATCATGAATTATGCTAAGCTGACTTCAAAACTAAGACAATCTTTCACTTGCCCCTTAAATTTAACTAGTTCTATTTTGGTTGCCCCTTAAATTTAACTAGTTCTATTTTGGAAAGCCTTAATTTCGTTTTTTTAATCTGTATTTGACTCCGAAATTTCACAAAAATTTGAAGGTTTGTCAAGGCATGCCTTAGTACGAATGCGAGTTACATCTACATTTTCTCGATATTCTTTAGCTTTCTTGTATTCAGCATAAAAATCTTTTGAGGTTATTAAAGGAATGCATATTTTATCACCCAATTCAGCCATACCTGTAGTAATTCGCTCAAAAGAAATTTAGAAAAATTAATTAAAATTTTTTGACGTTTCTCGCATGTTTTGAAACTTTTTCATTTAAAGACGCTAAGGTATTTTCTCCCTTCCTTTCTCATGTCTTGGGAGTGTAACTGAAAGCATACTCGAAGAAAATTCAAGAAGTCCAGGGTTCGAGTTCCAGCAAGGGCACTGCATATTTTTCACGGCTTCTATTTCAAAAGAAACCTAATGAGTTTACAAGTGGCGTCTGAACTAAAAAGGTGGTTGACGATAATTCAGGTGGTTGACGATAATTCATCACCACCATAATTTGGCCATTCGGTCCCCTAATTTCCAATCTCCCTTTAAAATGGGGAGTATATAAGGTATTTTCTTATTTCTTCCCGCATGCCTTCGTGGGTATATAGAAGCATACTCGAAGCGTATTCTAGAGGTCCATGGTTGAGTGCCGGTGAAAGTGTTGCACATTTTTCACGTCTCCTACTTAAAAACAAAAAACGTAATGACTCTACAATGTTATTAACGAATTATAACTCTTCGTTAACGTCGCTATAACAGAAGTTCTTCTTTTAGAAAGATTTTTCCATTCTAATTAAGTCTTAAAACAATAAAGTCAATATTAACAAATTCACTGACCTTTACCTTCAAATATCACGCAACATGTCACTACAAATAACTTGCTGGTCCATCTAGAGCTAATGCCACCATACACAGCAGGTTTTAAATTTTCAGTTCACTAAATAATCGTCGCATTTGGCTCATTGTAGATTTAAGAATACACGACTGCTGTGATCCCGACTCAAATAATGCTCTTGCAGTTCTTCTCTTCTTGTTGGAAAAGAACATTCAAATAAAACAAATCTTCGTCATTTTAAAGATACATTATTTTTCTGCCATATGAAAAAAAATTGGGTTCCTCTTATGCTTTATATAGTTCCAATGCTGCGCGCAGTGAATTTCAAAATATTAGCTATAAAAAAAGGCTGTGTATTAAAATATTTATTTAAAATTTTTACTAATGCACATGACTTATTTATTAATCTTAAACAAATAACTAAGAGTACCACAATATGTGTTAGAAATTTCATTTTTATGGGACTATGAGTTTTGGAGATACATCACTTGTAATTTGAGTAATTTTTTGACATATTTTACCATTCAAAAGGTACCTGACCCCTTAAATTATGTAATTTTTAACAGGTGCCTAATTGGCTACTTTTGTATATTTGTAAATTAGCATTACAAAATTTTTAAAGGTTACTCTGTAGTCTTTGTTTTTAAGTCTTATGGTAGACGCGTTGGGAAAAGAACCGACAAGAATTGAGACCTAGGGTATTATGCAGATTTTTATCTTTGACATCTGTTTTAAATTTTTTTTTAGTTTTTGTCTCAATTATTGTCGTTTGACGAAACGCGTAATGGAGTTTACCCATGTACGAGTAATAGTGCTTTTCCCCTGACGAGTCTACTAAACCTCGACATAGACTAAATTTCCATTTACTGCCATTTTTGTATTTTTGCTGATTTTTTTAATTTTAATTATGTTTGTGCCTTAATGTTTTTTACGTGTAGCAATTTTCAAAGTTGATTTTCTTAAATACCAGCATTTTTTTTTTTTTGTTTTCTATTGAGTAATTAATTTGTTAAAATGTTTTACCTTAGTTATGAGTATCAAATTTACGTTTAGGCATTGCCTTTAGAATTTTTCTCTTTTTATTAGGAACAAGTCTATCATTTACTTTTAGGCGATTGCTATTAGAATTTACTTCCTTTATTTGGATCCTAATTTCGTAGCTCAATGCCCAAAATATTTGACCTATAGGTCACTTGTTCATCTAATACTTTTTTTAACTTAAATTATCTCAAGATATATTTTTTTAAGAGTGTGCAACATTTTCAAAATATCTACAGTAGCAATGTGAAATAATTGAAGGCGTAAGTGGGAATACTACCTTAAAATATATAAATTTAGGGCAAATTAGTATATTTCAATATATGTTTATATTTGCATTACTAAAAAATTGTAAAACCACAAATAAGAGGTTTATATGTGAACAAATTACTTAATACGACGTTTGTTATGTTTAATGTGAAATTTTGGTTTTCCGTGGAACACATATTAAATGGAAATCTTAGTTAGATAACAAATTAGTCGATACTATTGGTTCCGAAATTACACTTCATAATAGCTTGTAGAGACATTAGGATTTTTGAAGGAGGAGAGATGAAAAAGGAGCAATGCCCTCGCCGGGACTCGAACTAGAGACCTCTCAAATACGCGCCGAGTGTGCTGACTACTACACCACGAAGGCATGCTAAGAAGGCGGGAGAAGTACATTATAAGCTATATATTAACATTCAGTAATTTTCCTAACATTTCGAGGTCAAAATTCTTTATAGTGTGGAAGAAAAGTTTCACTAAGTTTAAATGACCTAGCCTGGGATTTAATAGTAAATAGCAAAACGATTCACATTATTAAACTAGCAACTAAAATTAGAATAGAAGAGAAACACTCCAAAGTGACAATCAAATTCGCTGAAACAACCTTGTGTTTGGCGTACATTTACTAAAAACACTCGATTTCGAGGGCAGCTACAGGTCCCTCCTCATCAGGAGAACAAAATATCTAGAAAGGTAAAGCAACCTCAGTAACGGCTTTTTTATACTCGGGTAGTGCCACCCCCTTAGCATGGGGTGGCATAAGGGATGCCACCCTGTTAAGCAAAAAATGGCTTCTTTTTACTATTATGTATTTCGCGCTCTCAAAGTTTGTTCCACAGAATCCTTGCTTACCAATGAACTTAACTAATTATTTAAAAGCAGTTGCTATTGACCGAGGATTTTCTCCCGTGATCATTCATAAAGCTATTAAAAATTTTCAAATTCCAATCATAGAAGACATTCCACTGTTAGAAATAATATTAATGGCCTTGTCGTGCTTCCATTTTATCCTTCTGTTAATTATAAAGTTGCACGGATTCTCCACAAATTCAATTTTCAGGTCAGTTTCTCCCCTATCAATAAAATTCACGGTTCGACTCTAAAAGATTGACTTTAATTCTGACTTTAATTCTTGGGGAAGTTATAGTATGTCGTGTCAGTGTGGCTTGAGATATATTGGCCAAATAAAAAGAACGTTAAAGTTTCTTATCAAGGAACATGAATCTTATGTCCGAAAGGGCGAAATTAACAAGTCTTTAATAGCATATCATAGTTGGAAATTTAATCATAATTTTGACTTTCGATCTGCAAAAATTATCCAAAAAGATTCTTCCGTTGGCGAATTGGATTTTCTTGAGGCTTTTCATATTCACAAAGATTTAGCATGTTTATTGAATGATTTTAAGGCTAATCCAGTCCTTCCTAGAGCTTTTAAAATTCTATTAACATAATTCTTGATTTTTATTTTTGCCGATAGATGGCGTTGCCTCCTCGCGCGTGGTTCTACCGGAGGGTATAAAAAATCCGTTACTGAGGTTGCTTTCCCTTTCTAGATATTTTTTTCTCCTGATGAGGAGGGACCTGTAGCCGCCATCGAAATCGATTGAGTGTTTTTAGAAAATGTACATCGAATACAAGGTTGTTTCAGCGAATTTGATTAGCAATTAAAATCTTTCAATTGTAATTTATCATGTGGATTGTTTGAAATTAACAACTTAGTTATAATAGTCATATACAGGTCTTCCTAATTAATTGAAATTTTGCAGTACGATTGTATTCAAATTTGAATTAACAATTTTTTTAAAGGGATTATACATACCTATAATGCTATGCCAATCTTGAAAAAAACTGTTAAAGCAAAGTAAGTATAATAAACTTTTTAATGCTAGAAAAGTATTTAGAACGGATTTTAGCTCACCATTAGAGATAAAACTTTTCTTGTCTTCATCACATAACTCTAAAAGCAAGTTTTGTATAAAATATACGTGAAAATTTTCTTAACATTTCTTGGAACACTTAAAAAGAAACAGTACGCATCAATAAATGCAAATATAAATGTTGAAGTTTATTTTATCATAATTATTATAATTACTTTGATGCTATTTATTGAATGTTCCGTACTTGTAACTATTCATCCAAAGAAGAAAGAAACTACAATTAATAAAAAAACTAAATCCATTAAAAACAACTCGTAATGCTCTGCAAGTAACTATGCGATATAGTTTCAGAAACCCTCTAGTGGAATTTATAATAGTTTACAATATAAGCAGCTCACTAAATTTCTTTAGAGAAAGACAAATAACTAGATATACAACAGGTTTTTATATTGTTTTATAAGGTATTTCTCCCGCCTTCGGGATGTAATGGTCAGCACACTCGGGGTGTATTCGAAATAACCGCGGTTCGAGTCCCAGCGAAGACGCTGCTCATTTTTCATGTCTCCTGTTTAAAATAACGTAATGTCTCTACAGTTTGTTAAAATCATTCATGTTTCTTTTTTTTATGGTAGTTTATACACTTTCAAAGAATTCTGTGAGTATGAAATAAACTGTAATTTACATAATCCATCAAACTGTATAGCATCTATTGAATGGAAGTTTTACAGTCTACTATTTCTGCGTACCATATATTGAGAGTATGCATGCACTTTAAGAAAAATACATTTATCTGTAACTAATGAAACAATTAAAAAAACTGATCTCGTTTGAAGAATGTAGTTTTTCAGTCTTACCTCAAATAATAATATTTTTTTTTATTTAACACTGGAACGATTTTACCGATAGAGACTTAATGTATGCTAGAAATGTCACCATACGAAGAGGAAAAATATTTTCAAATTTCTGTTACAGGTAGACTTGTCACATTTAATTGCCCAATCCGTTACCTTACTTCGTTACCTTTTCACTCGTTGCCTTTACTTCGTTACCTACCTATCCGTTACCTTTACAACCATAAGAAGTCTTTTTACAATTTAATATTTTGAACAATTTTATACTTGTAACGAATTTAATTGCCTGCGATTTAAAAGAAAATCATTATTTTCTTACTTACGAATTGCAACTTTTAGTTAACTTTGTACATTTCTTAAAAAAGTATCCGTATTTCCAAACCACAGTAAATACAAACTAAAATAGAATTCTTTAACTGATGTTTTGAAAGTCACTCACATTGATGGAATTCAAAGAGACCAATCTGCCAAGAATTAATTATAGTAATAATTTTATAAGCTGTTAGAAAAGGTGAACAAAAGAAAAAACTAAAAGAATTTGTGGCATGTACTTGCGCCTAATAACAAGGATCCACTCATAATATATAAACGTTTAGTATCAGAATGAAATTCTCCTTGTACATGTATTTGGATATAAATCTATTCAGGTTCCTTTCGTTTTTAATGTTCTTTGCTGCCTATGCGTAACACCATGAAGAAGAAAACGATAGTTTGATTGAATGTATTCCATCGTTTGATTTGCTTTGTAAGTAGTAAATTAAATTCTGCTGTTATAAAAATACGGAAGAGCTTAAAATTAGAAGATTTCAGTCGAGTGAAAGTGAAAATAAGTAATAGTATTTACATTTCGTTTAAAAAAGATGAAATGAGTTTAGAGTTATTTAAAGTTCTCCTGAATGATAAAAAAATTGTTTTATTTTATTAAACGCAAGTTTTCACTGATTACAACCAAGATACTAATTAAAATCAGGTCTAGTTATCATTCATTTTTTGCTTTCAAAATTCAAAGACTGCAAATTTGCTTAAAGTTTTTTTTCTCAATAAACTAGTGAGATTGGAAAAAATTTAGCAATATTATATTTGTTCAAATCTCTGTTTTCAATCAAAAAAATACTACAAAAATGACAAAATATTTCTTTCTGATCTGAGGCTGTTTCAAAGGCTTACTCTACTTTATGTTTCCATTACACTGAACACATCAAAGGAGATTTTGCGACTTGCTTTAGACGTCTTCTTTTAACGTAGGAGGGGGGGGGGAGATATGTCACAGATCCGATTGTCTTTCCACCATTCCCCGCAGCCGACCGTAACCCTCAAGTCGAACAGACAGACAGATACACTTTGTGACAGGCGGTTAAAGAGAGGTTTTCACTCCTTTTGACAAGTCCCTCAGACAAGAAGAAGAAGATGGCCAAAAAAATGCCCAAAACTTGGACATCACTCGACAAAAGGCTACGACTACGGAACGGGTTAGAGTAAAGATGACAAGCAAGGATGACATATCTTGGACGACAAATGACGTGAAAGGAAAGGACGGTGGAGGGGGAGAGAAGAGAGGATTTTTAGCACCCCCGACATCGGAGGGGAGGTTGAGGAGAGTGGAACGGGACGAAGAGAAAGCTTCGTCTTCTGCAGATGGACCGGGGCGGTCCGGCGGATGAGGTCGGCTGTCATACGCCATCGGCCCGTAATCCTTCAGGGCAGTCTGCGGGTGACACTTTCGACGGTTCGCGACGATTAGGATGACAAGGGGACCCGAATGAAAGTGACGTCCGACTACCCCCGAAAAGGAACACGGAGAAGCTTCCAGTACAGAGGGATTGAAGGGAGGAGGTTGGAGCGAGCGAGAGATCATGATGTACGTTTCAGAAGGAAAAGATGAAGAGAGAGTGAGAAAGATGACAGATATGTTCACTGGACTGGCCGAATTTAGTAACCAGTAGTATGAGATCTTTTGTGCCAGTGATGGCTTTTGTTTGAGAAAGTAGTTTTGTTCACTTCGCTTCCCCTTACAAATCGGGCTGAAAGCTGGGAAGTCGTTAGGGTGAAAAGTTGCAAATGATGTCTCTGAAATATGTTTAAAATATTTGGATATTTGGTATTCGGAATGACAAATCTTTGTCATTAATGATCTTTAGAATTCTACATTATTGGGATTTAAATGAAACACAACGAAATGAAGAAAGATGTTATAACATATTAATAATTGCAATTATTTAGTATGAGAAAAGGATTAATGAAACGAATATTCCGTGAAATTGTATTTACAATATATTAATTTTTAACTGTTCTAATAATATGCAAATATTTGTTATAAATATTTCCAACTTATGAATAGGCCTTATATATACTAAAAATATAAATTGTTCTCTTTATCTTCAAGCTTTGCTGAAATTTTGCTTTTTCTCTTTTTTCCCTACTTTTATCCAAATTTCATATTAGGTAATGCATGAAGCATTACCAAATAAGTCTTCTTCCAAAAATGTATTGGTTCATCATTTATTGACGAGAATACGGTTAGATTCAATCTCTTTATTTCTTTTTATTTCACTCTGTTATTAAAGATCATTTTGCATTGGTTTTAATACACAATTTATTTTTCTCCGAAATTTCGTACTGTTTAAGAAGCTTTTAATTCCGCGCCCGTTCTAAGTTAAATTTATACGACACTTTTGTTTTATCCATTTGTTTGACATTTTTTTGTCTTATGAGTTTATATCCGTAACAGGTTTTGCATCGTTGAAATGTAATTGCTTTTTATAAGGGAAATTATGACACTGAAAATTCAATTTTCAGTTTTTTAATAAATGTGTTATATTACTTAATAAATAAAAATTTAAGTCTTACATGATTCCTGACCCATGGGCTGATTATATCTTAAGGAAACGGAATTCAAAATTTTATTTTTCATAATACGTAGTGAAATTTACTAATTGGTTGGTTAGTTGGTGTCGTGTTCTTTGAGAAGTCAAATGGATCTATGCGTGGAAATTACAGCTTTTGCCAGTTCCACAGTTTTTACACTACATAGCTCTCTCTAAAAGAAATTCGCTTAAGCTTTGTAGAACTGCAAGTATTGTCGGACAGCTGAAGATGTGTTCTGGAGAAAGCTACGCTTCGGGGCAGGTTCTACAAGTTCTATATGATCTGGTACTATCTTCATTAATTTTCATTCCTCTAAAATGGCAGGTTCTCAATCTAGTAATGAGCTTTGTAATTTCTCTGTTTGCACCAATCTGTGGTGATCTTTCTTAATAAATTTCTCTTTGAGTCTATATCTGGCAATGGCATTGGCATCTTCAAGAGTGACGGGAATTGAGTTGTTGAGCTTTGTTAACTTTAGCCAGTTCATCAGCTGCTTCGTTTCAATTGATTCCAGCATGTTCAGGTATCCCTTGCATAGTGCATATGTCTTTCCCATTTGGTTGATTGTTTCTAGGTGTTGGTGTATATCCTGGATGAGTCTTGAATGTCCTTGCAGTATGGCCTCGGGAAGCCTATAACCCTAGAGGACGCGTCCCCAATTTGGTGGACAGGCGAATACCTCCTTCGGATGGTAGAAAAGAAATGAAATACCTTCCGTGGATCAACAGGCAGAAGTACAATTCTTGAGGCAATGGCAACCATTTTTACATGAGAGGGGATTTTAAGAAATTTACTACATTAATAATACAAAAGAATTCTATAATCTTTGGGCTCAAATTAAGACCTTCAAACTTCACGTAAACCGGCACTATACCAAGAGATTAATGATAATTTGAAAGTGATACGCGATACAACTAGCATCTTTTTTTTTAAATGTATATCGTAATGTATTTAAATATATGATCCATCTCAATATCGTATATTTAGACGGGTATTTATACATTTTAAAACAAAGCAGTTAAACATAATGGCTTAGTGAGAAGAGGAATATTTCATAATGGTTTAATGCAAGGACAATATGAAGGACTGATATAAATGTAACATGCCGGACTGACTATTTTATTTAAGACATTGTGGCTTAAAGTTTTCTAGTAGAGACCTACTGATCTTCGGCATAGACTTGGTAATATTTCTCAAAATGGTCATTATTCTCATTTTAAATGACTATTTAATTGAAACTAACTATGTGCTGTCTTTTAAATAAAATGAACATGAAAATTAATTTTCATTTAATTACTTAAGAATATCACAATTACGAAAAAAAGTCAAAGGTTATTTACTTAATATGCTCTGAATTAATAAAAATATACATAGCGACGACAATTTAAATAAAGTTTTCTCTAGTTTTTTCAGAGCAGCGCTCGGAGAAAAAAAATCAATTGTGGCCCTACACCCCTCAAATTATATATAACCAATTTATGCAAAACATTTATTTTATTACATACATATATTTCAATTATATAATAAATTCTTATACATACACATGTATTTAACTAAAACGATTAGGTAAATACGTTTCTTTTTGATTAACATTTTAAAATTTTTGTTTCCTGTCTTTTATTCTGTCTTCTTTAGCTGATTGTAGATGCTAGAAATAAATTTATCTATTTAATTTATTGCAATACTTCTAAAATCTTTGTGTCCAGTGCAACTTAGACAGACTAGACTGTAAATCAGTAATGTTTGCCAACTACATGGAATTCTTAGTTATGACTTTCATATTGTTATAGTAAAACATGGTGATCTAGCAAATCGCTTAGTAATGTCTTGATACCTTTAATAGACAAAAACAAAAGAGTAATGTGAAGATAATAATGTACTTTCCCTTCAAGCAGTGACAAAAAAATGTTTAATTATTATTTAAAAATATCAGTTTTGTGCTTATTTATACGCCTAAAACAAGTACAAAGGAAGCATCTAAAATTACGACAAAAGCTCATATGTGATAAGGGCACATATGTGACAAGGCACATATGTGGACTAATAATAACACTTTGTAAGTTTTACTATGAATTCGAAACCAGTTATTATAATAAGTTCAATTATTGAATGGCAGCCTTTTTAACTGTAAATGAAATAGTTGATGATTAAAATGTTCCATACAAATTAACTCTAACCTGGCATTATAGGTATTTATAATCATTTAAAAGTAGAATCGAAAGTTTTCTTTGAATTAATTTTGATGAAAATTAGCGAAATCAAGTTTGGTAACAATGAGATTAAAATGTTAGCGAGTTTAATTAAATACGATTAAGATTAGATTTTCGATTAATAAATGCCTTTTAAGTTTAGTATAGAATTGACAGAATTATTTTACGGTTATAAAATTCCTTCAGGAAGGACAACAGTAAATTTTCCTACAGATACCTTTTTTTCCTTCTAAATTTTTCTTAAAATTAGGTTATTTTTAATGAATGCTAATAATAAAGGTCATTGTGTACGTCCTACATCATTGTAGTGTAGGTAGATAGGTTAAGTAGGTACGGCGCGGTCCACCCTCCTGGCAAGCCGAAGCTTGTCTTATGGCTTTTCTAGCCACCACGATCCTGCAAAGTATATAAGACAATGATGTTTACTCCCAGTAAATGGTGTTAGCATGTGCCCTGTACTCTAGGAGAATGGGAATAGGTAGAGGAAATGACCGCATCCTTATAACAATGCACTAAACAAGAGTAATGCTATGAGAATCTTTAGTGAAAGCGATAAAGTTATACATATTTATCGTCAAGTAAAATTTCAGTATAGAATTCGATACATAGTGCATATATTTATGAATGTCGTATACGAAGCTCATGAGGACCGATGTCCTTGAAGCGAAAGATTCTTCTTGTCTGGGTTCAACATTCACAGAAGACAATATTATCGCCTTGAAGAAAATTGTATGGTAAATCAAGAGCATTACAATCAAAGGAAGCAACTCTATTACGCATTAAATGCTAGATCAACACATTACAGCTTTCATCACTGATTGAAGTTCCACAAAAGACGTGCAAGATGGGGACGCAAAAGCTTCACACCTGAAATGAGAAAAAGGCATATCAAAGCTTGCTAATCGCAGCAGCATAGATATTAGGTTGATAACGAAGCAATTCAATAGTGTATCATCACTAAAGTGGAGGACTAGGCAAGTGTCTGAGATGTGCAAGTTGGTACACAAGTACATGGCATATGAAAAGAAATATGTATCTATATTTGCTAGGACCTTCGTCAGAATGAGGGTGATGATGAAACATTTCTACTACTTATCACCACAGGTGATGATGAAAGCTGAGTACGCTCTAATTAAATACCGAGATGATGATAAAGTTTGGCCAAAGCTTGAGAGCATGAGAGCCTGTGCACCAGTCAGAAATAATCCATTTCCGCTATTATTTACGAGTTTGTCTAATACTAGTATAAGCATATTGAACTAAATATGAATAATGTTGAAGAGAGGTATATTAATTCTGAATATATTCTATAAAGGTATTTTCTCCCTCCTTTCGACATGCCATCGTGGTGTAACGGTAGCACACTGGGCGTGTTTTCGAGAGGTATAGGTTCGAGTCACGGGGAGCGCATTGCTTATTTTTCATGTCTCCTGCTTCAAAAAAAAAACTAATGACTCTAGACTGGCGCCCGAACTAAAAGGTGGTGGATGATAATTCCTCACCACCAGAATTTGGCGATTGGGTCCCCTAATCCTTAATCGCCTTTTAAAGGGGGTGTAAATAAGGCATTTTCTCCCTCCTTTCTGCATGCTTTCGTGGTGCAAAGGGTAACAGCAGAATACTCGACTCGTATTCGAGAGGTCCAGGCTCGAAACCCGGCGAGGCCATTGTTTATTTTTCATGTCTCCTGCTTTAAAAAAAACAAAACAAAACAAAAAAAAAACTAATGACTCTACAGAATGACTCTTAGAAAGTATAGTATACTAGGTATTTCTAGGTAGGTACTGCAAAATGGCGGTAAATAATTCTGTAATTTCTGCAGTGCAACTTAAGTTTATGATCTACTGTTTCCTTTTAGCAACTAATGTACTCTCTTCAAAGAACTGATATGCCCATAAAATTCAACGCAAGACATATTTTTACAATATTATATATAATTAACAAAAGATACTTAAATAATGTTCATTGACCAGTTCTCCTGACATTTTGCCTTTGCGTTCAGGTAGATTTCTTATCTGGAGGACACACAGGCTTAAACACAGTAGAAGGCCTGTTGTCCTCATGGGTCTGTAGAGTGCAGAATGTTTGTAATAAATATTCCCTAACTAAAACGATCTAAGTTCTCCTCTGAGAGTAGTGATATTTGCCGACAGAAGAATCAGCATATCAAAGATAAAATTCAAAATTAAAATGCTTTCCTGCTTGCACTATTTACTGACACATTTGACACTTCAAAAAAATATCTGAGTCATTTTAAAATGGAAGCAAACATTGAACAAACAAAGTTCTTAAATGATGCAAATGCGAAATAAGATTAAAACAATATAATTCTTTTTGTCACCTGTTAATTATTTCAGTAAAATTATTTCAATAATACTTGACAATTAAGTTTCATTATTTCATTGCAACTGCAAAATTTTCATTTAAAACCGTGATGTGAAAGAGTTGACAAAGGTATTTAAAAATGCGCTTTCTACAAAGAAAGAATATTAAATGGAATTTCAAATTTTAAATAACGAGAGGCAACAAAGGAACTGAGCATCAAGTTTGTAATGTATATGAGAATGGAAGTGATTCATAAATAAACTCCTAGCATTTCGAATAAAGACGTGTTAAGTGAAATGTTTTATTATTTCTTTTACAAATGAATTCTGCAAGTTTTTCTTAAAAAACGCATTATTGTTTCCATAAACGTGAAGTGCGCGAGACAGGCCTTATTAGCATTTGTCAAATTAATGAAAAGAGAAAAGCTTTAAATGTACAAAATGTAGTTAAAAATTCATGTGTTCAAAATCACTTTAAGGAAAAAAATGTCTGAAAAATATTGAAAGCAATATTTAAGTGAATAATAAAAATTAAATTGAATACAAACATAAAAGAATATTGAAGCATTTAACTTAGCATTCAAAGAAATAACTGAGTTGTTGTTTGTAGTTTGCTATACTTCTATTTATTTTCTTCTAATGTCAAATAAACAAACTTAGAAAGCTCAAAATATAAAACAGCGATCATTGGCATCAATTACGAAACTTCTCCAAAGGGATTTCACTTAGATCGGAAATATAAAGCATCAGGAAAAAAGAACGGTTAAGCTCAGCATTCTAAATATACAAATAATGATAAGCCATATCAATTGAAAACAAACAAAACTTATTCAAATATCGGTAAACAAGGCTAAATGACTTAAGCCTTTTGCAAATGAATAATATTCGCATTTCGTTCTCGAGGGAGAAAATTACCAATAGCTTTGTTTCGCGTTAGAATCAGAGATACACGTGATAAAAAACATACGCTGGTAATCTAATTTATTCTGAACTCAAAATGGTAATATCCATTTTTTTCTTCCACTCCAAATAAAATGCTGATCGCGCAAATGCAATATAAAGGAATTGTAATAATAAGCTGTGTTCTTCTTTGATTCAGCATTCTCTTCCGCAAATAAAAAAAATTACGAAACAAAACAAACAAAAAAAAATTATCGTTTCAGTTTCAACTTAGAGAGGAAAGAAAACACATATGACATGATGAAAAACTTCACTTAAATCCTTAATACAAGGGAGTACGGCGAGAGTGTAGATTAAGCTTATCAAGCATATTGACGCATTTTACGTAAATTCCAAAGAGTATCAGTGTGACTTTTCGGCCCAAAAATGTTTTTACTCGCCTTTACGGTCTAAATTTAATTTCGGTTTTAGAAAGCATTCGTTTGTGATTTTCTTTTGACAGTAAAAGCAGTTTCACTCGATTGTGCTTTTTGAGAATCTTGCAGTTTTTATTTGCGTTTTGAGTGGGAATTCGCCTCACTCTCTCGCATGGTTTCTAGCACTGGTGTAGTTTTGTCATTATATTAGATAATGGCTACGTTTATGCAATTGCAGATGACTCCATTGGGTAAAGATCTTTTCCTTTTCAAAATCCATTTACAGAGCGTGGCTTTTCATCTGGCTCTAGCTGTCAAAGAATATATTCTGATTTCGGTGTTTGATATCCATGGGGTATCTAAAAGTGAGCAAAAATTTTTCCGAGCTGTGGCTGTTTTATGTCAAACGATTACGATCTTGACGGGACCATACTTTTCAGTTCGCAAAATTCCCTTGAAGCCTGTTAATGTTATACTCGATATGTGAGTCTCTATAATCTTAGAAGCACAATTCTCAAATTTTAGTAAATGTTGTTCTGAAGGTTTCTTCATTTTAAATTGCCATCAACGCAGTTTTTTACCAGTTAAATAAAAAATGGTAAATTGAGAGCGGGGAAACGAAATTCTAGAAAGTGACATATTTCCAAATGTTAACGTAGTAAATGTAATCCCTAGGTATTAGAAAATACCATAAGTTCAATTTGGAATAAAAGGCAACTCTAAATATGCATATGCTTAAACAACACAGAATTAAACATGATCTCGAAAATGCTCAATAGAAAGCGTTTGGAGGAGTTAAATAATGAATGTTCTAAATCACCTATTAGCTGTACAATTTAAACAACAGTTACTATTTTTTCATTTTTGCACTCAAGCGATTAAAATGAGCTTTAAGATGCATATTATTAAACAAAACAATGACACAATTATGACATTAAGAAATTATTAGTAAAGAAAATCATTAACAAGTGCTTTCAAATGATGATTCTGTACCGACGTGCTGTTCTAAGCATCTTTCGTAACCTTTAATATTGATGAAAGATTTATAACTATTACAAATTATATATATTATAAATCATATTACTACTTCATTTAGACTAAAAACTGCATCATTTAGAGATATAATTAAAAACTGTAATAAAGGTACAAATTATTGAGAAGTTTGTTTGAATGATAAACTAAAATCCATATGCCGCATGAAATGACGATATTTCTCAGACTAAATGGGTGATAAATGCTTTAGGAATCGTATCATAATGTACTGAAGATAAAAATTGTGAAGATTAATCTACAGGTACTTTATTGCCAAAGCTAATGATTTGCAAAATTTTTATTTATTCATATTCTTTTTGACTGCTATTTTAATCTTTCATTTAAGCTTTTCCCACCAAAATTAGATGTAGTCAGTAGAGCAGAATCAGAACATTTTAAAATATCATTTTTAAATCTCGTGTTTGGGAAATGTTTTCGTATTATGCCTTGGTTCCGCTGATACACCTATTAACATCTTGGGGGCATCTTGTATATTACCGTGCATACTTGCATTATGGATGTTACCTCATCAGCAGCCGACTGATGAATACTGATGGTTCGACCAAACATCGAATCCAGGCGAAAGGGCCATGTTCAAATAACCTCAACCACAAACTCAAATTCACTGCTTGGCCACTACCTGGGGCATTGGATTACTACGCGGATTACCGACCCGGATATTTGAGAACACACTTGAGGGTATCCTAGTTAGATTATATTATATTTAAGACAAGGTCCTGGCCCATCTAAGCAAATCAAAGTTTAGCCACAGGTTATACTGGGCTCTATGGGACAATAACTGAGAGCATTACGTGACCCACTTATAATCATTCTACATAACATAGAAATTTTCAAAATTTATAATATTCCAAATTTGATTGATTTAATAATTAAAAGCTCGTACAAACCAAGCAGAATGAACAAAGTAACCAAAAGTATAGCTAAAGTAGCTAAACAAACAAAACAGAACGCGGCTAGTGAGGTAAGTCCTTTACCCACTGGTTTTGAACACATAAAAATGCATTGCTTACTTCTTCATTGTCTTAAACCAAGTGCCTAAAAACCTGATAGTAGTGCCCATATAGACAAAAAATATCTATCAACATGGCTGTTCGCCATGTTACCGAAACAGAAGCTCTTGTAAATGATTGAGAAGCATAACGGATATTTAAATCTTTTTATACTTTTTGCAATGTAATTATTTGGAGCTTAAGATAGTTTCTTTGGACCATAAAAATATTTAAAGCTATATGCTCTCTTTTCCTTATAGATCTTTGGACGTTTATACAGTTTAATACCTGTGATACTGTCTCCATTATTGACATGATAAACTAAGATACTCTGCTTTAACTAATACACCTAACTTTCCAGCGGCTATCTTAATGGCCAAGGCTACCTATTGCAATTACATGTTGACTTTATTGATTTTTGCCATGATGACAAACTGCATTCCATGTTAGGAAAGGCACATATTTCAGATTCAAAGTAAGTGGTTATAATAATGCGACTGGACACCATACATACATGAAATACACTAAGGATATATGTGTAATATAGGGATAGACATCATGTATATCCCTATATTTTTCAATCAACTCATCTGGATGACGGGGAAGCCAAGTGAATAAGTAGAAATGGTATTTAACTGCTGCTGAAGAAGGCAAGGAATCTTTCTTGGGCTTACTTTTCAAGTGATGGGAAAGGCTGTTAATCTCAACGAATTTGATACAGGGCAGATTCTAATGGCCTGAAGATTCGGAAACAGTATCTCAGAACTGCACGACTGGTAGGTTACTCACAATCTGACGTTGTTAGTATTATGCAAAGTGGATAAACTACAGTGAAACCAGCAGTAGGACGTTGGAGACTGTTCCGCTTGATATAGCGAAATCGGCGCCAGACAGTGGCTCAGCTCGCAGCACAATACAGCCAAAATTGACAAAGCTGACAGCCAAAAATATTTAAGGAAATAAGAACATAAGACTATATGTACGTATATATTATAAATATATGTAGAGAGAAAGAGTGGGTAAGACGTAAAATTCGGAAAACAAAGGTCCTGAGTTCGAAACTCACCAAAAGTAAACTGTCTAAAAATGAGTTTTTTAATTTATCTTGTTAATTTGCTTCCTTATGTTCCATATATAGAGGCCCGGTGGAGCAGTGGCTAGCGCGTCGCGCAGCAGCATTACAGGTCCGGGGTTCGATCCTCGGACTGGGCAAGGTTGACTCAGCCTTTCATCCCCTGAGGGGGTCAATAAAATGAGTACCAAGTTAACTTGGGACCTGAACATCGGGGTTCCGGCCACAAGCCAACCACTTGTCGAGGCAAAAATGCACAAGCTCTTCGGAACCCAAGGTCTAGAAAGCAGATATCAGAGCAGTGCAGGCCATGTCTTTCTAAGGGTTGTTTGTTTCCGCCGAGATTAGTTTCAGTATGTTCCATATATAGGAGAATTTTCTCCCTTTTCTATAACGTTCCAAGTCTAGAATGTTCCAGCTCGTTCATCAAGTGTATATAAGTGTTTACTCATTCAGTTCTAATAAAAAGTCTTGAGTTCAGACTTGAGTACTTGCCTCTTCATTTGTACGAGCATTTAAAACATGTTGAGGAAAGTCGAAGGTCAGTTCAAAAGATCCGTAGAAAATATTTAAACCAAGAAATTCTCTCTTGATTCCTGGCTAGACAAGGAATATGCAAGTGGCCAGAGAAACAAAAACCTCAAAACAGAAAGAGAAAGTGTCTTGCAGTTTTTTACCTGTATTGTGCACATATTTGGAGAAAGACATTTCTATATAGGCAAAAGGAAAAAGCATGTTTCATAAGATCTCATACAAACATCGAAATAAATTTCGGCAGAAGGTTACCTTGATATCGGTTAAAGCTTTCGTTTGATAAATTTGTACCTATACCTAATAAGAAGAATATTATTTAATATATATGCAGCAATGAATTAAAATTAGATCGGTTTATATGATTTTACACATCCTTTTACAGGCACGAAAATGAACACATTAAATCGTATATTGCAAGAGATGAACTCAGTTAGCAAATTGCTTTCGTTTAATAAATTTGTATCCAGTATCTGACAGGAAAAAAAGCATTTGCTAAATACAGGAATAAAATTTAATTATACTGGTATAAAATAATCTTAAACATCCTTTCACAGATATGAAAGCAATGCCTAAATGTATGTGCTATCAAATTTAGATTTTTTCTGCACATAAAAACATTTTTAAATTTATATAAATACATATTTTTAAAAAAATGTTTTAAAACTTTACTTTATGATACACTGCTAAAAAGTCTTTCCGTCTTGGAAAAAAATTATTTTTTTTGGAATTCCTGTTTGCAGAAAAATATTTTTTTATGAATTTAAAGATTAATTTTATTTTGAATTTTCAATTTATTAAATTTTTATATGCCTATTTCAAGATTTAAGAACCTCAGGAAAAACCTAAACTTCTATATATAATATATTATAATTAACATTGCGTTATAGTTTTCTAGAACAAATTATTTAAAAAAATCACTTCCATATAAGTATTAAATGAAATAAATATTTGCTTTTACGTAAAATTTGAGAAATAAAAGTTTAATCGAGGGTTCTAATCAATCTTTTAAAGAAGTGTAACTTATATGAAAAGAGAAAGTTAACTAAAACTTTTCAAAATCCATTTTAATTTGTGTTTATCGTGTTATTTAAATAAATAAGCAAAGCTATTTTAAAGGTATCAGTAATAACATGCTTTTTCAAAAAACGGAAGCAGAACTAGCAATCGTAGATTAATATTTGTCTGCTCATTTTTTCATGCACCTTTATATTTCTGCTAAGCTCTGCCATCAATTTTAATTTCGAGACATTTAGGCCATGCTCTTTGGCTGCCTATTGTTCATTCCTCAAAAACCTTCAACAATAGGTTTTCCGCTATTCCGCTGGTAGAAGAGAAAATGAAAAGCAAAAAGAGGAAGATTATTATTATAAACGTTTTTTTCGTATCGGCTTTTCCTAAAATCTGAAAAAACAAATGTTAAAATTCTCTCGCTATCGCGAAAATAAATGTCTCACTCATATACAAAAAGTACCCGCAAAAAATGATAACTTACCATTTTCATATACGTTTGCACGTACCACTCGTTTCGTGAAATACAGAAATGACATTTTCGAACGCATTGTGTAAATTGTAACTTTTTGTATTGAGGAAAAAAATAAGCAAAAAAAGTATTTATTTAACTTACTACTCCCATAAAATAATGAAGATCCCCATCGTTGTATATGGCAAGGAAGGAAGACAAGGAAAACATCATTGTACTCTGAGAAATATTTAACAAAAGAGAGAGGCTTCGAGTTTTCCGAATTCGATATCAAACCGCATACTTGAAAAAACTCCATATTTTTTCTCCCTTTTAAACAATCTATCTTTGCAATGAGATTCCCAAAACTTCTGCCCTTTTCATGGCCAAACCGGAACCGGAAATCCACCTCATCACTCACTTGCAATGCCTGCTATTTTTCGATCTAAATAAAAACTATGTAGTGTGTTACATTATTATTCGAAAGGAAAGCACGTTGCTAATATGTCATCTATCTTTTTTTGAAAAAAAAAACAAGTTTAAAATATTAAACGCATTGTTGATCCGGGCCGTAGAAATATATGCCTTGTGTCTCTCTTTTTTTAGCATTCCAGCTAGTCTTCCTTTCTGGAGGAAATTGAGAAAGACAGATCAGTTAATTAAAATTTTTCTCTATTTTCGGGTGTTTGCTCCCCACCGTTTGCTCGCGACTTTGCTCTTCCGCTGATAACAGAGACATGGAAGTTCGGGTTTTTGTCCCCAGCAAAACATCCGGACATTTTATTAATCAAACTGCGATACCACGATCGAGATGCATATGAAGAAAAATGAAAGGTTTCCTCTCCAACGCTTCGGCGCTGGATCTGATAATTTGTTTTTATATATTTCCTCGTCAAATGTAAACCTGATTACTCAAATAAAAAAATTTTCGTAATAAATTACATAAGTAATTACTTTTGAATTACTCTGAATAAGTGAAGCGAATGACCAATGCAAAACCTGCATGATTTGTGTTTACTAGCTATATCGATAGATAAAAAAAATAATATCTGTCGTCTGAAACACCAGAAGTAATTTTTTTAATCCCGCACTATTGTGTTTACTTATATTTTTCAAAAATCCTCTAATACCCGTAGGATAACACAGTAAAGCATGGGTTTCTAAACTAGCCCGTGAGCTGTTTTGGCTCTAACGTGAAGCTTCGAGGGCCAGGAAAAGTTTATCACAGCATTGTGATGTAGTTTCAAGAAACATACACATTTTTAAACAAAGTACCGAGATTTTTAAAGTTGAATCTATACCGCTATGAAAATACAAAGAAACTTGTTTTTTAGACTTAGCAGTTTCCTTTAACATAAATTTCTTAAAACTACTTAAAGATTTGCAAAAATATTCTTGGTTTAGAATATTAGAGATTTCTTCAATTTGCAACGTAGCATTATTTTTAATTAGGTTTACCTCTCCATTGCAACAATTTATCAGTGCATTTTGTTCGTATTTTGATCAGACGCAAACTTTCGCTCATAGGTATTTCATACTTTGGGCAAACTTTGTGTGGAAAAAACATCTTCAAAATTACAATAAATTGCAGCATATGAGGAAAAAAAACTAAGATTTAAAGAAAATTGCTACTGAAAATTTCTCTAAACACTCAAAAGAATACTACTAGGAAAGTAAGGATAACACAAGAAATTTTTATTCTCCTTAAACGTGCAATGACAAATTTTAATAGAGTTTTACAGCTTAATAGATTTTCACTTACTGAAAATTTAGAAACGGTTGAATAATGTTTATAATATGCTTTATAAAGAATGTATATGACAGGTAATGTATTTATCGAATGGTTGTTTTATAAAATAGTTAATGTGTATGTTACCTTGCTTATTTTAAATTTATAAAACTATTTTAAAACCTTTGGCGAGCAGGATTGATAGCGCCTGCGGGTGGTAATTAACCCCCGTGGTAAAGCATGAGACGAATATCTCAAATACTGAGTAACCTAATATGAGTTGTTATTCTAAAAGGGAACAATATTTGATATGTTAATTCAATTTTTGAAAATTTGTGTCGCTTAAGTTCTCTTTTTGTGGAACTGATTCTTAGGTTAATTTATTTCAGAAACTTTGATCCATGCGTACATAGACCGTATGAGAGTATAGTAGTACTATATTTCTAAAAGAAATTTCTTTAATAAAATATAAATATTCAAAGAATTCCAATATTATTTGATGCTTGAGTTCCTACTCAATACGAATTAAACACGGGTTATGCACATAAACATGAAAGCTGAGCATCAAGAAGAAAATTCCATGCAAATAAAAAAGCGTGCGTGACAGATTCAAACAATTAAAGCTGTTAAAAAACATCATAATGTTGTTAATTGTTTCCAGGTAATAAGACAAAATAAATCACGATAAAGGGATTCAGAAAATGATGCAGATTTCACATTGATTTCAGACTGAAGATTCTGTCGCAGGCACTATCAGAGGAATTTCAAAACCAAGAACAGTAAGCTACAAATGAAGAAACTTATATAATCTTCAAAGATCTAAGATATATAAAGAAAATTAATGTGAAAAGATTTCCTAAGAAAAGGTCAAAGTGCAGTTTAAATGCATGTATTCAGTTTATTTTCCTGTGAAGGTCCTAACTATTAAGAATCTCGAATATATTCCCACCCTAAGGTAGTACAACTAATCATTGGACAGTATGGAAAGCACTAAAAGTAAAATAACAAATGAAAAATAAAAACAAAAAAGAAAAAGAAGAAGAATAAATATTGATCTCTCTAGTTCAACGTTTCAAACAGAACTTATCAAGGAAAAAGTGTTTTGGAGTCTTGTACCGAGTTGATAAATGAGTTTCAAATACAGGTTTCGTTCTTCTGAGACATTTTAGATTCAAGATATTTTCAATTTAGAGACCATCGTTTAGAGACTCTCGAGTGCTCAGATCTTTTTCCGACCCGAATTCGCAGCTCTTAAGAAGGAATATAAAAATTTTTAAACACTATTACTCAAAAACAAAAGATAAAATGCAAAATTCAAAAATTGTTTGCATGCAAAAACGCAAACTAATATTAAAAGGTACATGAAGATATACAATCATGTACAGTAGGAGTATTTCCTAAGTAAAATTGTGTGAAAAATTTCGAAATGATGTAGTAAATTGAAGTATGTAATGAGAGAAACAGAGAAAATGTTTTAAATCGAAACGATGCAATTAATTGAAATCTGAGAAATGTAAGTATAAAGTGGCAGAGATGCTCCAAAAAAGTGAAAAGCAGATGTAGATTGCTAAACTTTTTTAAGGCGGAAAACAAATAAAATTCTCATAATAAAAATTTCTAAAATTAAACTAAATCAATTTAAGAAGTAAACAGCTAGAAAAAATCTTTAAGTTGCAGAGATGCTCCGATAAAAGTCAAAAGCAGATGCAGATTACTAAAAATGTTTTAAGCGGAAACAAATAAAATGTTCAAAGTAAAAATTCCTATGAATGTACTAAATCAATTTAAGAAGTAAACAGCTAAAAATAGATTGCTAAAATCTTTTTAAAGCAGAATTAATGGTAATAAACTACTTTAAATTTATAAAGTAATAATATTTATCATGCGACGCAACCAAATTGTGGTAACAAAGTGTAGGACAAAAACGTAATTGATACATACGTAACTGCAGCATTTATTTATATCAACAAACTATTATGCCAAATTACTATGGCAACAAACTTTGAGACTAGACCTCTAATTTCTTTCAAATCGTTCTGTATACGTAAAGAAAGTATTCAAATACAATAGAATCCCGATTATTCGATTTTCAGTTATCCCATAATCCATTTTATCTGATATACATCTAAAAGTAATTTCACAGCAGAAAATTGTTTTCATTTATATTTTTAGACTGCATTTTGCTACTTGTACAGATTTTGGCATTTGTATTGAGAGAAATCCCAAGTTCGGTTCCAGGCAGCGGAATGATAATTATGTAAGAACTTCATAATTATTTTTATAAGCAAATATCCGTATAAAGTAGAATAGTGTACTTTCTTTTATGTGAGACGAACCATGAGCCAATTTTTGATATTTGTAGAGGCGAGGTTGCCTTTGAAGTTAAAGCTCAACACCAGCTCTTATATAGCTATCTAATACCAGTATTTAGGGTCAGAAGGGCTCTTCTTTGAAAAGCGGACACCGAGAAAATTTCATTACATTTTGCGTTATAAAGCGCAGAAATATGAACCTGGGGAGAAAGCATTTCTTCGGCAACTAAAGTTTTCACGTTACATATTACAATATTGTTTTGATTTAATGCTTTACATCATAGTCTTAGATATTTTTCATATGTTGTTTAACAATATCTTCGCCATAACAAAGCAATAACAATTGACATTTGGCAGTAGACGGAGATACCATAATTTTACAAGAGGTTAGGTAGTACTGTCTTGCGTTTCCACATGTCTATCTCTAGGACCAAGGACTAAGGCGTTTTGTTTATGGAGTACCTTTGCAAACTAATTGGAATTACCTCCACATCATCGTTAAAAAGTTAATTAAATAAGAATAAACATTCGCTAAATTGAAATGAATGAAAATAATTAAGGGCTTGAGAAAGGAGCTAGGTCCTCGGCGAAAAAAAAAAGAGAAAAAGGTGAGGAACAGTTGTATATCTCTTGTTCTACTGGGCTATTAACGAAATTCAAACTGCATTTTGCACCTCTCGAAAGCTGGACTTGGGATATATATTGGGTTTATATATAGCATTGTTCTAACATAGGTATTTTGACCCAAAATCGGACTTTTTCTGAAATATCATACCCATGTTTTTCCATATTTCGATTCTACGACTCAAATTATGCCTAGATATTAAATTTTGTAATTTTATGTGAGAAATTTGTGGAGAAATTTAACAATTTATCTTTGCACATTTTTTCAGTCTGCGGCGAGAATAATTCACTTGGCGAAGTTCTTAACTTGTAGCAACCTATTTTCCTTTCCTTTTTTTTCATTCTAAAGGAGCGGAAAAAAGTCATCGTTCATGCTTTCAAATAATTTTAAGAAAGTGCTTAAAACATATTTGGCGTAATTATCGCTTGTAACAAATATGCCAAATTTCAAAACGCGCCAGTGCGTAAATTCACGTATATATATTAGGAAATTTTTAATAAAAAAATCTAACTTTTTGCAGGTCTGTTTAGAAATTCATTTGCTTTAAGACGATGGTAAAAATTTTATAGGTTATAATTCATATTTGTTTTCGAAAAATTTATAAAAAATATTTAAAAATACAATTTTAAAATAAATATTTAAAAATACAAATTTTAAAAATAAATCATAAAAAAGGGCGAATTTTATTTAAAATGAACCTAAATTTCGATATGTGAAGGGAAGAATAAAAAAATTTAATAAAAAAAAACATATTAATAAATATATACAAAATTCAATTAACATGAGGAGCTACAATTTTGAGAGCTAATGTTTTAAAAACTACTCGTGCGATTTTTACAAAACTTAGCAGTTTGGCATAATTTCAGTTGTAGAATCGAAATATTGAAAAAAATGTATGTCATTTTAGAAAAAGTCCGATTTTGTGTTAAAATACCTATGTTAGAATAATGCTATAAATCTAATATATATCTTAAGTCCCGCTTTCGATACAAGGAAAAGGTAGTTTGTATTTCGTCAATTGGCTCGGTAGAACGGGAGATATAGAACTGTCCCTTCTTTTTCACAGTGTACATCTACGAGGTACATCAAGAAATACATGAAGTAACACTGTAAGATATTGTAGCCGGTAGGGTTTAAAACATAGGTACACAATTTACGTAATTATTACATTATTTCAGATACTTAAATTATTTCACAGCAGAACATACAGCTAGAATAATGCACATTACGAATACGCTTTACAACTTTCCAGAATTTTACAAACGTATATTGCGGAACATCCGAATTCAGTACTAGAACAGACAGTTAAAGGTCTAGAAATAAATTTTTAAAAAACATTAGACCAGGCATAGGCTGGCTCCGAATTTTTCAAGCTTGTCGATATAATCTGAGCGATTCTTGCCACCAAATGACGTTGTTTTATCATAAACTTTCAGAAGACTTATATATTGTTACTGCGGATTTTAAGGTGGTGTTCTCTGGTAAGTGGGCAGATAAGATAATGGTTTGTAGCAGCAGTTTATTCACAGACACAGAGGTCGATGTTACTGACGCCGTGTCTATTAAAATATTCGAAAAAGAGACCATGTCCGATAATAAATCTTAGTAACTGCGGGAGCGTTTGTCGTCTACTTGTGTGATGTAGAAGAATGGTTGACGGCCTTGTTCGCAATCATCCCACTGTGTTTGTCTTTTTTTTCTTGCGTTTCAGTTGTTTCTCAAGTATGAGCGTGGCCATGTGCTTGTGGATAAAATTAATACTTTTTGATGTTGTCTTCTTGGCTAACCTTATAAGGTTTCTCCTTCAATCTCTTGACTTTCTTTGTGAGCATACGCTGTGAAACCCTATGTGGAGGACAGTGAGCAAATCTAGGCTATGTCCTTTAGTGTTGAAGAACTACAAAGTCAGAAAGGAGGGTTTAAAGTGACCCTTTAATTCAAATAATTACAACTCTCCAACTTGAGAGTAAGCCACTACTTGGGCTGAACTAAAATAATATGAAATAAAGTGTGTTAACAAATTCAAATCCCTAACTTAGCTTAAGTAGGATAGCGAGGGAAGCTTAACTCTTAGTGAAATGCAATAATGCGAATTTCACTAGCAAACACTAGTAATTGCAAATGCCTATGAAGGCGAACTTTCAGTAGACAGAGGAAATCTTTGCGCGCACAGCCTTACGGCGATAAATCCAAGGCTCTGTTTTTCCTCTCGTTAACTCCTGCCTTTTAAACTGCTAACAGATATATGCGATTTGCATAAATATCTCGCTCGCGCTAAATTCGGGCAGCAACTGAAACTTTGAGATATCGATAGGAAAGTTCAAACTAAAAATAATTTGGTTAATTAAAATAATGAATGCTACAACCTGTCAGTGATTTCGCTTCCACTCACCCCAGCATGAGCTTTCACCCAGCAGAGCGTAATGCTATGATGTTGATGCCTCCGTTTGTAAAGCATGTAGTCTCTGTGGATTTGCTTAACCTGGTGGAAGGTGCATCAAGTAAAGTTACTAGAGTGGACGCATGGGGTATCACATACCCCAATCTTTCAATGTTTAAAATACCATAAAAACAGGGCCCGCCAGCGGCCGAGCGGTAAAGACGCTGAACACTGGTAGTTCGGTCCGAGGTTCGAATCCCGCGAACGGGCTGGCTGCATGGGTGTTTTCGTTGTTTTCCCCATGTGTAACGCGTATACGAGCCAGTTTCCCTTAGAAAGTCCTCCACGAAGGCATCCCTGCCCTTAGGCAGATAGCCGTGTGTGTGCTTTGCCATAATTGAATAACCTAACCTAACCATAAAAACAGTTTTATTTGGTTTTAAAGCTGTTTTTCTTTTATAATACGCGAATAAGACTTGGGTTATAAAAAATTAATTTCCAAAATAAGCTTATAGAGAGTTAAAATTAAGATAAACGAAAATAATAACAAAATAAACATTATACCTCTAAGTTTTATTGCATCTCTAATACACAATGCAACTTATTTTATTTGTTTACACTTTAAACAAAATTCATCCACGTGTTCTTAGCACAGAAGGTTTTTCGCATTTTAAATATGACATTCACAGTCTTCTGTCTTTGGCCCCAGGGCATTCGTCACAACTTTTGTACTCGTACTTAGTTGCTTCGAATTTCGCATATTCGTTTGAATTATTCCTCCAGACTTCTGCTTTTCTTTTGCATACAGTACGTAAGTTTCTCGGCAAAGTATCAATCTCTGATTGTTATTTAATACATATTTTTTTATTAATTGTAATGCTAAGTTCTACAAGTAATGTCTAAGTTTATGCCTTTATTTTTTGTGCATCATGTATCACTATTTTAAATTTTTCGCATATTTTTTTCATTTAATTTGTACTTATTAAATTTTTGACTGAAGTATACCATAAGTTGACTACTAAATGCAAATTAAAGTAATAGTCAATTTCAAAAATGCAATGCTTTCTTTAATTTTCCAATATTTTTCCTTTGGAATGCTTCACTTTCGCTATAACGCCGGTATCCTTATAACGTGCGTTTAATGATGAAGCATTATAACGAACCAGCATTTCAACAACCTACACTCTTCGTTGCAAAGAATCAATAATAATGCTTTATCGTACAAGCCTATTTTTAAATTTTCACTTTCCTCCTTCACTGAACTCTCAAAAATAAATGTTCACGAATTTAACTTGCAAATTTATATTTTAAAAGTATATAAGCTCTTGTCAAGAAAACTGTTGATGAGATATAAAATATACGGCACTTTAAGAAGCAACATTAACTTTGCTTTTCTTCGATGAATACCAGATCAAGGTTAATTTTAAATATTTAAGTAATTATCTGTAAGTTAATGAGTTATTATGACACTTAAAGCATCAAGAAATACGATATTTTGCAGAAGGTGTCCATCAACGTGCCAGTAAATGAAATATTTTTCTTAAAATTTCTCCTTATTATTAAGATGCTAAATATAACCAACAGAGTATATAAACTGTTATCTGTTGTTGACGCAGAACTTTCGGTATCATCTTTACTTCATGGTAAAGCAAGGTATTTTGACATCCTTGTTTCGAGATTAAATAAATAATAAAAGAGAACATAATTTTTGATAAAAAGAGTATTTTTTTAACGTTTCAGCTTTATTTTACATTAAAATTTGTGACTCTTCAATAAAAACAATAAATGAGAAATCGCTGCTTAGATAAAATATTTCTGTAATTAAATATGGGAATAGTTGAAGAAGATGTAATATAAAAAGAAGTAGAACATCTAAGCCGATGTTGAGTAGTTACGTAGTCACTAAATATTTGAATTTTGTTTCCGACTGGATTCTTTGTGGCTTAACAGATTGGTTGAATTATTTCCTCCATGGAGAATGCGACTAAGTTCCTCTTAAGGAGTCCTTCTCGAAAGCATGCTTTTTAGTCAAGGGCTGTTCTGTCTAGGATCCAGTAATTAATAACTTAAAATAGCCATAGTGGTGTTGAAGTTTGGTAGCCAAGTGATCAAACGCTTGCAGTTTGTTACGAATTCAGTTTCATGTGACTAAAAATAAGTTATAAGGCACAAGTAGAGGTGCAGGCCAATGGGGACGACGGCGATGTACCATGGGTCAACTGGTAAAGTCTTCTCATACTAACTCGCTCTTAAAAAAATTCAAGCTTCATAAGAATTGACAAAGAAAGGTTGAGAAAATGGGCAACTGAAGCTTTGATGATCTGGACCAGTGATCTGGATTTTACCTTAACGGTACATAATGAGTTATAAGGCATTTTCTACTTCCTTCCAGCATACCTTCGTGGTGCAACAGTAGTACGTTCAGCGCGTATTCAAGAGTGATTCGTCTTCATGAGAGGTTCGAGTCTCGGCGAGGGCATTGCTCATTTTTCACATCTCCTGCTTCAAGAAAGCTTAATGAGCTTACGAAGTTGATGAATTATTTTACCCATGTGCAATGACAATGCCAGCAAATTTCTCTTAGAAAATTTGTAATGAAATCATCGTTGTTAAGACATGCAATCTTCGACTGCTTAGCTTTAGTAAATAACCTAATTTAAAATACGCATGAGCAATGACGAATTTTAGCAGCCGAGAAGTGGACGAAGTCTGGTAGCTTGACACGGTTTCTATTCCAGGTGGCTTAGAAGGCTAACTGAATGTATTTTTTCATGCGTAAATGATAAACAGCTCTCTGTATTTCGCCATAATAACTAATCTAAATTAAAATAACTACGAGCAGCGTTTAAACCTTTCGTTGTGAATGAATATGCATGTTAGATAAACGTGAGTAAGAAAAATGTTTCTAAAAGTTGGAATTTACAAATTTAGTATGGGGAAAAAACTCTTTTTGGTTGTTTTGTGTGTTCTCTGAACTCCAATATTCGTTATTGTAATCAAAATAAAATACAAATTTTTAATCAATATCATCCCTAACTTGTGCACGGCAGGGGTCATGCACGTGATGTTGCGAAGCTGCAAAAATGCTTTAACTTCAACGCATACAATCGAATCGCTAAGGTTGATTTAATTATTCTACGTCAGAGCTGTTTGAAATAGAAGGAACAGTAATAATAATTCTTTCCTTTGCTTATTCTTTTATTTCCTCTGTCGTTAATTAAAGAGATTGTAAATACATGTTGCTGTAGTTTAACCTTCGGATCTGTATCTGATCTAGTTTTATCATGGATCACCTAACCACCATGATGGCTTGAACATCTTTTAAATGAAATATTTGATTTATGTTCTTCAAATAATTATAAATGTGGCAGTTATCGTAAGATTTAAAAGTTCTTAAGAATCCTTTTGCAGAAGGAGAAGTTTTATTATGTAGTTAACATTTGTAAATATATGCTGTCAGTGGTTTCCTACTAGGGTTTTAACAATATCTTTATAACTGCAATATTTCAGTCATTAAGTCCACTTATGTCTTCTTCCAAGGGATGTTTACTAATTTTAGTCACAGAAAGTTGTACTCAATTTTACATTCGTCAAAAGAGCGCTCGATAAATATTACTATTTTTCCCATATTAGCCTTTCGGCATGAAATGGAAATTAAATTTAGTTTGCATTTCAAAAATTTTAACATCTCAAAGAAAAGTATAACTATTATATTTTTTTTAAATTAAAGAAATTATAAATTTCAAAAAGTCATACATATACTTTTCTCTTCTAAATAAAAATAAGTATTCCTCTTAGCCAAGTCATGAAATTAAACTTCTATCTTCGAATAAAATTAGAATTCAAATCCAAAAGCCTTCCTATTTAAAAACTTCTGTTTTGTTTCTACACTTCTTTGTTGAACGCAAAATAATAAAAAAAATTTTAAATCCAAATAATTAAAATATTTATTTACCTTTGAATAAAATTTAAAAGAAAAGGTACGAATAATTCCAGTCCATATGGTCGTTCATAATTTCATCTTAATTGAATTTTATTTTGAGTACAAATGATATTGACAAATACGAGTAAGTAGGATTAGAAATCTGGCAGCAAATTTATGATAGTTGAAAAACTGCGTAATTTAAAATAAAATGCATAGTTAAAAACTTTTTAAAAAGTCTAAGTAAAACGTCTTTTCAAACGATTACTTTTCTTTCGATGATGAGCAATATCATTTTATTATACCGAAGGCAAATGAAAGATTTTCATGCATCGTCTACTGGCAATAATGTGCATTTATAACAGACAGGTTCTTACTGAAAACATAAGGAATCTTCAAGGTGTTCAAATTATCTTATTTTTAATTGATTTTTCCTTTTTATATTACCTTTAGTTAATACCAATTTATTTTAATTAGTTCTAATTTAAATGCAAACATTTTTAAGCATGTTGTCATTTTATGAAGAGAAATTACCTGTGATTTCTAACCATTTCATGAAATGGTTGAAATTCACCAGCGGTTTCGCAATATGTTACAAAATCCCATTTTTTTCCGATGGACATTTACTTTATGGATCTAGCCACTACCTCCTAACGAACCCCGAAACTCTTACAGGAGCCGGCCATTCATTTGTAAAGGAACCGAGTCTCACGTGGACTAACATCACCAACCTTCTCATTAATTCGGTCCTGTATTTATGTACGCACATTTTTTTTCAAGCTCCATCAGCGCCCCCAAGATTAACTCACCTTCTATCCTTTTTAATCTCTAATTGCAAGCCTGAGGAAACCTCGGCCAAGTAAGAATTATTCAGAGGCTCCTTTTCCAAAAAGAAGTACCAACATACCGCCGCTAAATTACTAAAGGGGTGGGTGGCATTAATTGGGGGTGGGTCCAAACCCCCATCCATTCTTGATGGATGGCTCCCTGGGATCACATGCGGGACGACGGGACGGTAGATTTAGTGTCCCACAGAGCTCCTAACACTGATCCGTCCCGTTCCTCTAAGATAACCCTACTCCAGGGTTTTGGCGTTGCAGCCTTTATTAACTGACTCCAATGGGCAAATGGTAACAGCTTGTATGTGTGTGTGCAAAGGTCTGTGTGTGCGTGTGTTATATGGGTGTCGTTCTTTAGTTAAGTACCGGGTTGTTTGTCAGAGCGGGAACCATGCTAATTACGCGGCGCGATATACGAGGGATATTTAAAGGATATCTTTCGCGGATATTTCTGCGGTTGAGGGAGGATTTGCAAATTGCGGACTTAATTGGAAGTGGGTGAATGAAAGATGATGATAGGAGAACTATATTTAAAGTGGTTATCAGATCCATTCGATTTTTAAAATTTCTATGAAAAATGTTCTTTAGCAAATGAGGGAAGGGAACAATATTGAAAATCCCATTAATGAAAGAAAGCTAGAAAAAATTCTAAATTTGTTACTTTTATTTTTACAAGAATGGGCTTTTTGGCTGCTATGTCTCCATACTTCAATGAATAATGTAAAATAATTTATTGACAATTATTATTTATTACAATGTAAAATAATTTAAGACGTTAAGAATTTAAATTATTATAAGAGCGTATTACAGGATATTTAAGAAAAGAATATTATAATAAATTAGAAAATTATCATCAATCAAAATTATCTATCAATTATCAACCATTATTTATTAGCGGTAGAATAGGAAATATGCAATATTTTTAATGTACTACAAATAATGGTTTTTAAACATTCATTTGCAAACAACATGTGATTCTGCTACATTAATATATCAAATTAGATACTTAAAACAAAGATCATTAGTTTTAAACTTTAAAAAAAGGTAATAAACGAAATAAACTCAGAATAAAGGTTAAAAAAATTTAATTTTTACAAAGAACTTAATGATTCTGGACTACGGAAAATTCCAGATTTTTTTTATCGTTTATCTAAGGCTATTCATTGCACCAAACTTTAAAAACTTTCCTTCAAAATTTTGAAAAACCCAAAATCCTTTCCCTTTTTAATGAAAGGAAATAAAAAAAATGAAATAATTAGATTTAGAATTTAAGCTTCCCCTTGAAATATTTATAAGACGGTAAGAGCTTAAGTATGTTTATAAAATACCAAATTTAAGATTAATCCCGAAATATAAAATTGAAACTGAGATTAATCACGAAATTCTCTTTCGACCTATGCTCATGTAAATCAAGAACACTGAAAAACTTGTTTTCTGAGTATAGTTTGATCATATAGCGAATAATTGAAAAGAAAATAGTTAAAAATTGAAGTAAGATAGTTAAAACTTTTAGCATTTCCTAAATCTTGATCCAAACTTGGATAATCTAGAATTCACAATAAAAAATTTGTATTCTACCTCTTTCTAACAAAGTTTTCTTATTTGTAATTATATGTTTGATGTGATTTTCTCTCTTTTCTTTATTATCTTTATCACTTTTCTTTATTGAAATAAGATATGTTTATTTTAATTATAATTCCTTAACATTATGAAAAATAAATAGACAGGAAAGAAACATTCTTTTTGTAGTAAAAATCTTTTTATTTTCAATAAAGCGTTTCTCTGTATTCATATAATAGTACTTAATAAATCAAAACTCAAAAGAAGAACATTTACATATTAAGAACGAAAATTATCATGATTAAGACAAATATTTCATGCGATTGAAAATATGTATTTCCAAGAATTCAAGTAAGAATTGTTAGGAAACTTATATACATAGAAATATTATTAATTAGTTAAATTCTTCAAATATTCATTTCTGTTATTCTTATAACTTAATTACTTTTCAGTAATTAAAATCATATAGGTAAATTAACTTAATTTATATAATTTGATTACGACAGTGTAAGTTCTGTTCTATATGCAATATCAAATATAAGCTTCACTCAAACAAAAAGTGGTTAAATTATCCCCCCTTTATCTCCTAGCGCTTGAAATAAAATTTAAATCCATAAAACTTTAATTATGGGAAGAATTACTACTTTCGTTTATAGCGGCTAAACTATCAAAAACCAGGCGGCCAAGCCATACAAGCGATCAAACTTTATAACGGCCAAGCTATACTTTTGATTTACAGCAGCCAAGTCGCTGTATAACTGCACAAAATTTTCTAGTAAATAAACGGATTAACTGCACAAAATTTTCTAGTAACTAAACGGATTCGCTGCACAAAATTTTTTAGTAACTAAGCGGATCAGCTGCACAAAATTTTCTAGCAACTGGGCGAATTAGCTGCACAAAACTGTCGTTATTTTCCTATCATGTAATTAACACTAACGAGTTTTATTTATAAAGACCATCTTCAAGACATTTTTCCTAAAGCAAAATAGCTCGGTAGTGTTTTGCTGACATAAAGCAATTAACTTTAACCATCATAATAAAACCTCTATCATAGCGAAATTAAGCGATTTATCCACACAGAAAAAGAATTATTGTTCTGTGCTTTGCATCCTTGAGCAACAAGTCACCAGTCAAGGCATATCACCGTTTATAGTTTGATCCCGTTAAACGCAGCCTTGGCTGGCATTCTGCCAAAACGCTTGGAATCATCCAGAAGGGACGTTGATTACTTGCTTCAGAAAAAGAAAGTCCCATGAGAGTTCACTCTTCTCCGGAAAAAGGAAATTCACTATTGAAGAAGGGAAAGTTTCCGTGGCAAGGATGAACTTGTCGTCAGTTGTACTTTAGGTTTTTAGTTCCTATTCACAGAAATAAATGCAAAGATTTGCACTGATATGCAACTCCTGGAATACTGAAATCTTTTTTTAGTAATATATGACGTTTACGTGAAGAGTAGTATTTAATTCCTTTACATTTTAATAGAACTATATTTTTTTAACTATGTATAATAAAGCCTATAGATTTTAGCACAAAAATAATAAAGAAATATAACAAATATTTATTATAATATAACTATAATTAATTACTATAATTAATTAATTAACTATAATAATAATTTATTACCGCATAATTATTGTAACTAATTATTATTAAATTTAAATTTCTTTTTTCGGTGTGTGTTAATTTACTACTACAAAAGTCCTTGGACTACATTTTAGTCCAAGGACAAAAAAGATGTACAATAATTATAGTTAATATTATAATTACAGTTAATTAAAAATTATTATAACCAGTTATAATAATTTTTGTATTAGAATTTATTACAATGAAAATTAAACAATAAAATATGATAATTAAATGATTTTAATAACAATTGTTACACATTAATTGGTACACTTTACCATAAAATATACTACTACACTTTACCATAAAATTACATATGTGTAGGAAAATCAAGGATTAAGAAACACTCATATTTTTACCAATGCATAAATAAATACATAAATGCACAAAATTAAACGCACTGTAATCAAACAGTAATTTCAAATGATGATCAGCATATTATCTTAGATTATTTAAAAGTAATTTTTCTGCTGCTTAAATCTGTGTTTTTTGAGCGAAGTGAAAATAAACAGGCACAAAATCAAAACGGAAATCATCCCTACTACAGAAGTCATGATCCATCCATCCTATTTCGTCAATAAATCGGACTGAATGGCGCATGAGTACTTGTGCTCATAGTCGCGGCCGAAACGGTTAAACTATATTATGCGAAACTTAGAGATACTTAGGGGGGAATCTTCCGAAAAGAAAAAAGAAATATGAGCAAATGTTTCCTATTCAAGAAGCATAGGAAACGTTAAAAACCACCGGATAAAGTCTTAAGATAATTAGCTCTCCTAGCTGTTTAAAATATTTCGCTGTCAGGAGAAAGGAATTTTTCAAAATGAATATCATACATCTATAAAATTTTCAGAAAGATGCGGATTAACTCTGTTTTTAGTCGAGCGGCAGATTAACCGAATTGCAAAATAACAAGGGCGTGGCTAAAAAAAGATAGATTTAATATTACTTTCGTAAAATATCAAAATAAAACAAAACTGACGACGGAAAATAGAAATCAACACATTCACTTGATTAAATTGCTGAAAATTACATATAAAATGTTAGCAGTTTCTTTTACTTTTTTTGAGTTAACCTAGGATTCATCCTCAATATTATTCCGGTTAATCAGGAGACTGTAAGTGAATAAAGGTACGTGATAAAGTAAACTTGAAAAAAATTGACTAGGAATTTTATGTTTTAAAATGGAAGTTTCAGAATGTATAAAAAACAAAATTACTTATTTATTTATTATTTTTTACATCGATGCTTATACAGAACGTTGAATATTCTGCTTCATAAAATAAGGAAATAGTGTTTAGTTTTAGATAACCTTAGATGCCTTTTATTAATTTATCACATTTAAGATGTGAAAAAAAAAGGGAAAACACTTGAGTAAGTTTCCTTGTATGCTACATTATTCACCGCGATAATCATAACATGGCTTGATAATGTTATTGATGTCGTATTTTTAAGTTACACTAGAAAACACAGCCGCATTTTAGACTTAATAAACGTTAAAAATTCCTCAAATGCCCTCGATCTACACCATGACGGTAATTGATGGATAAACGTTTTGACGTGACATTTAAAAATATTTCCCAAAATTACACGGTTGATGGTTAATGATAAATTTGAGCTAGCGTAGCCAGAGTGAGCAATTGTTTTTCAATGCAAAGTAAGCTTAAATATTTCCTTTTTTATATTCTGATGGAGACTTGTGATGGGCCATCAGGGTCAATCTAAAGCAATTAAAAAGTCCTTTGCAGAAAGCAACGTAACGCATCCATCATAGAGGAAAGTTTCGAAAGATATTCGTAACACATCAAAGTGATTCATGCACCAGTGCAAAAAATATGACAGTAAAGCGAAAAATACAGTGTTTAGGCATAAATCATAATTACAAAGACAAATGAGCAAACATGAAAGTATTAATTTAATTTTTAAGGAATTAGAATTCTTGTACGCAGAGAATATTTATTAAACCGAAAGGAATAAAATTGGATGCAGTTCGAAAATCACAAAAAATAATTCTAGAAATAATCCGAAGAAAATAACGTTATTGATAAATGGAAAGAAGCTTAAAGCTCTGAGTAAGCTTTTTCTGTTATATATAGAAATAATAAATAAAATCCCGCACGAGGTAACGATATTGTTTGATTTAATTCAATAAGAAGATCTAAATTAAAGTTTTATTACTTGAGTCCCATGAATCAAATTATTATAACTGTGAATTCAACTCGAAATTTATATATGTTATTACTACCTGTTGAATAGAAAGCTTCCATATTCAAACTTTCGAGTTGATTATAAGTTCAAAATTTAATGCAAATGCGGTAAATTAATATAATGTGTAGTTTTAGGTTTATCATTTAGTAGCAAAATAAATGTGATTTTATCTCTAGGCAAAATAATTGTAAAGCCAAAACTTTTATTTTTCAAATTTCCGGATACTCGCATTTTCAGTATTAAAAGCAGTAAATATTTTTAAGTCTTAAGTATTTTAAGTATGCGTATTTAATGAAACCATCGATTATTTAATAATCTCATCGCTAAGAAAGTTGCCTAGGATGAACCACAGAGTTAGACCTATGTTACATTCGTGAGAAAGGGAATATATTTTATTCTTATTTGATGCCAAGGGACGCTCGGCATCAAATAAGAATAAAATATACCTACGTTTCCTAGCCCTCTACGCTTACCACCACTTATTTGAGAGGACTTTCAGTTGTATAACATTTTAAGCGCTTCCATCTTACAACAATAATTATCAAATCAGTACTTTATGCAGGATTTTATCCCAGGCCCAAAGCTATGCGGTCGGTTCCTCTACTATCGTGCCAATAGGCGGTTATTTAACTTGATCTTTTTATTTATTTATCTATTTATTATATTTTGAAAACAAACAATATCCCCATACAGCAGAAATATACAAAAATGGGCTTACAAAATTAAATTAATTAAACCATTAAACATTACGTGCATAAATAACAAACAAAAGCAGCGAGCAGTAGTGTAAATCTTACAAAAACGAATACATTCACTGGCTACGTCACGCCAAGCTAAAGCGTTCTACAAGCATAATCTAAGAGCATCCAAAACAAGGACAGAAAAAAAATTAATGTTCCACATCTTGAGATTTTTTGGGGGGGGGCATGCTCACATAAACTATTTGATTTCAGATTGAAATGAAATAGGAATCTTGCAAATTTACCGTGATCAGACAAAAACTGGGTTACTTTTCAACTGATAAACAGGAAAGACTCGGAATGCAGTCTACAGTAAATCGATGTGAAGAACTTCTACGTGATCATACCATTACAAGATGAAATGCATTCTTCATTCCACTTAGAAAGAAAGCTTCTTATAATAAAATGACTTCTTGTAACTCTTTGAAATGATAATATTTATATCAACAGATAAATTTAAACAATCTTTAGCTAAGAAATTAGCTCCATCATTTCCGGCAGAATTTATAATGACTACGCATATAAGCAAACCGGACATAATTTCTCCTATTTCTAAGCAAAATAACAACTAACAGACTTTCGATTACCAATTTGTCGCTGCTGGTAATACTATTCAAAAGATGAAGAGAAGAAAGAGAATCAGAACACATAAGATATCTAGAGAATGTTGTTCCATTCTCCTTCATCCGCTTGACAAGATAAATACAGAGAAGTTCTGCTTAAAAAATGCTATGCAGGAATATGATGAGTAAAATAGCAAATTGCCGCCCAACCGGTATAGCAGTTACCATCGCTGGATAACGTGCTGAAGGACACGTATTCGAATCCCAGAGATGGCATGCGGAGAGCATGTATAGTGTATCCCAGACTATGTATAGTATCCCGAAGAGCATGTATAGTGTCCGTGCGTCATGGGACACTCTTCTGATAAATCTTCTTCTAAATCATCTTAGGTTGGTGG
>KK118029.1:498910-531440 GCA_000611955.2 Stegodyphus mimosarum | reverse complement strand
GGAAAGAGGAGTGGCAGACCTTCGGATCCGTTCCCCCGGGCTGCTCTCCATCCAAATTAGGGGCGGAACTGAGCTAAATCACACTGTCACTTATAAGGTGCTTAAGGTTGTTGCCAACGACAGGCGTATCTTGAACTCCTTACCACGAGGAATTTCGTGAGCTTGGGCTCGCTATAGGTCAGATAAGTGCGCATTAGTTAACAGAAACAACAACAAATAGCAAACTTCAGCTTGGTCTTCAAAAAGAACAAATTATAGACCAATTTCTGTTCATTTTACTGCCATTTGTAAATGCGAACCGTATGAAAGCACTTTTCAATTGTCTCTTTATGCCCACCAGCGCCCGAGCGATAAAAGCCGCTGAATACTGGTAGTTTGGGCCAGGGTTCGATTTCCGACGAACGGGCTGTCTGCATGGGTGTTTTCGTGGTTTTCTCCATATTTAAGGTGGATATGAGCCAGATTCCCTTAAAAAGCGACCTATACGGGGCATCTGTCCCTTTCCTATAATGGTTAAGGGCGGAGCACGTAATAAGTAAAAATAGTCTCTTGATCTCGAGAAACATGTAGAAGAACTTTGTTAAAGCATATTAAACGACACACTGTAGTCATCGTTTTTATGCACAAAAAGAAGAATTAGTTGATTTATATAGTAATTTTCTACACAATATGTGGCTGCTATCTTATTCTTTTGAGTACCACGCCATTTTTCTAAGAAAACTACAGCATTCTTTTATTTCAAACAACTTGTTACAAAATCTCTATGCCTTTGTATAAGAAACATAAAAACTTTTGGCAAAAACTACTGTATTCTTTTTTACTGTAGCCTCATATTCCCTCTGCTAGCTGAAAATAATTTCAAATGTTTTAATTAACTAAACTTCGTAACCATAAGAGGTCATGAAGAATATTACTTGTGATTTATTGACAATTCAACCAAGGATGAATTAATGCGGGATTTGGCTTACATGAACTATATGTAAATAAACTACAGAATTATTTACATATTTTTTTAATTTATGAGTTATGGAAGAGAACAATGAATATGAGATTTATAGATCTTATAAAAATCGTAAATTTATTATATAAAATTGCAAATTAATTCTAATGTATTTCAATTGAAATAATTTTTTAAAAAAGAATAAATTATTTATATACTTTTGTGCTAAATATATATAGAGAGAGAGAGAAAGAGAAAGATTTAGCAGAATTAAAAAAATGACTTTCCAAATGGTTGATCAGATGTATGTTAGATCATGTATGTAGATGTATGTTAGATCATGTATGATGTATGTAGATGTATGTTGCATGTGATCGGATCACATGCAAATAAAAAACGAAGCTTAAGTATCAAAGCTTCAGCTGAATTAGATTTTCCTTTTTTTTTCTCTCCCAAGGAAACGAGATTAATTTATGTAGAAGAGTTTTAACCATGAAAATTGGTTTTTTAAGAATAATAATACACAGGAATCACTGTAATGCCTTTTTGAATATTTTGGTTTGATTTAAAAATTGAAACAAGAAAGCAATGATTTTCTAAACTTGCATGATACTACTATTACAGCTCGATTTAGGAATCTGAAATGATCCAATAGTAAAAACTTAGTTATTATTCAGTACTAACGGTATTAGTAACACTAACGGTATTAGTGTAATATAACGGTAATATAACTATATAACGGTAACACTAACGGTAATATAACTGTGTGTATGTTATGGTAACACTAACGGTATTAGTGTTACCATAACATACACACAGTTATATTTACCAAAACAAATTAATTCTACTCGTAATAGAGAAAAAATATTTTACTTAGTAATAGAGGAAAAACATTTTCTGAATAAATATGAATGGGTCCATAGATGTATTATCCATTATTTAGCATTAAAATTTGTGTCTATATCACAAACATATTAATTTTAAATAAATTCTTATTTCAATTTGCTTTGAGTTTTAATCAGAATTTTTAGTGTTTCTTTTAATTTGGCTGTGGTATAAATAGCAGTAAGAGTTGAATATAATCTTAAAGAAGCAATGAGGGTTACATGGCATAAGCCTGTCGTAACAGTGATGTTTAATAGTAGAAAACTGTTATAAATAGAGCACACTTTCAAATAATCCAGCAGCAGTTAAAGAAACAGAAGAAAAAGGAGTAAAACATATTGTAATTAACAGAAAAATACTATTAACAATTTATCTATATTTTAAGCAATTTAATTAGGAGAACAAATTCATTTGCTAATGTAAATTAAATCAATATTAAATATAAGAAGCCTCTTCAAATCAGAAAAAAAACACTGCTTTTATTTATATTTCCTCTTATATTTCGACCGGAGTCGATGGAAAACAGAAAATGTATAGCAATATACTTTATTTTTGCAGTTAAGCGATATTTTTAATGGATGAGTTATCAGTGTTTATATGTTCTAGAATATGCACACTTAAATTAAGCACTGTTTTTTGATAAAACAGTTCCTAATTGCTGTGACATTATCTGCTGAAGCTGCTGATATCACACTCATTTTCTTCCCTTTTTCTTATATTTTCCGGATAAATTTTTTTTATTCTTATGGTATGTGATAGTCAGTTTTCACTGCTTCTATATTAAAAAAGTTAACATTTCCTAGACAAGACCCAGTCAATCCACTGTCTATTAATTAAGACTGCAAAAGTTTTCTTCTTTTTTTCCTTATGTTCACGCAATGAAGCGATTCCTTCTTAACTCGAAATTACAGTTACTCCGAGAGTTAAAGAAATCTAATGTAGAAACCACACGACTTGTATTTTTTGGCTGGACTTCATTTAACCGAATTATTCTAACTTAATCAATAGATCTGTGAAAGTAAGTTGAAAATAATATTAAAAATTGAAAATTTCGGAAATAAATATTCTGGTCAAATTTTGTCGTATGGGAGTCAAAGTTCTTCTAATTTCATTTGTTCATAAAGAGCATAAAACTTTTCCAAACATAAGTATAGGAACCAGAAGACCGCATTAAGAGTTATGTTTCGTTATTTGTAGAATTTGTGTTTACTTGACAATGTCAAAACATAAATATTTTAGTCATCTAAAACACTTAGGTAACTGGAGTAATTCAACCAAACAGATACTCAAGAAAGAAATGAAGAAAAGTTGACATATTTTGAGCTAAAATATGCAACTAAAATAGAGGAAGTCTGAGATTTCGAAGAGCTTTGAAAAATAAAATCCAACTAAGCAGAAGGTAAATATTATATTCTAATAAAATCAGCTGAACTGTTTTTGTTTTCACTTGCAAGATTTACCTTTTTTAACAAATACATAATTTTTCATTGATATCAAATCTTTCTACGATTAGTATTTCCAGAGTGAAAGTTATATAGCAATGAGTGTAATAAAACTTTTAAAAACTTGATAAAATACTACATAAAGGTTGCTAATGTATTTCAAAAACAATTTTTTAAATGAAAATAAATTAGAGCAATTTAATATTTCTTTCATGTTTATTTACAAATATGTATGATTTTTTACGTTTAAGTACGTTTGGTATTTAAAAAAAACTGCTTATTGTTACATATTTCGTATTCATTTAGAATTGTAATTAAAAATGCTTTATTTTCCCGTGCAACGCAGACGATTTAGCTACCTCGGAAAAGTAAAAATACAACAGCGCAAGCATTTAATGTTTAATAAATAAATATCTCGTAATTACTGTTGCCATTCACAAGTATCGAGAAAAATCAAGGTTTTGCTAGAATATGCTTGTAAATAATTAAAAAACTTTTAAAAGCTGAATTAAAATACCTCATCTTAGCTGTAGATGTAGCTGTTTTAAGCGAACTATTTTTTTACTTAATGTTGCGATTGATTGTAGCGAATTCGCTGTGAGATTGGATTAACTTTATCTGTTTTGAAGTGAATTCTGTTTAACGTTTGAGATATTGTGATATTGCACTATTATCTCTGAGGAAATATTTGAGCACTTAGATTTATTTCTTGTGAAAAGAATAAATTTTGTTAACTTTTTTTTAACGACTGATGCAGTCAATCCATTACGAACCCGTACTCATGCAGCATTATATATTTAATACTAAGGCCAAGTCCTGAAAGTGCATTATTATAAATATGACTACAAACAACGTCTACAAAAATAAAGGCTGGGTAAGAGCTTTTAAGTCGGTTTGGGATATATATATATATATATATATATATATACGTTTAATACTGCTGATGGCAATAAAAAGGGAGATGCACAACTAAATGTTATAGCATTTCCATATACAAAATTTTAGCACTCTATGGTTAATCGTTTTTGAGTTATGCGAGATACACACATACCTACGTACAGATGTCACTAGGAAATCTCTTTTGAATCTATTTTAAATTCATTTTATAACCTATTTTGGAAACCGATATCCTTTATTTTGTCCATAGGTACAAACTGCACGCAAAAAAAACTCGTCCAAATGAATTCGGAAACGGTCAAAATGGATATTTCTATTGAAATGCGATACCCGAAATTTTGGAGGTTTACAATATTTTCTTTACTTCGTACAAAGAAGTAAAAAACCCTGAAGAAGAATTACATGCATTACATTGAACAAAAACTCTTCTTAACAACTTACTTTTAAGTAGTTTATTTCGGAGAATAATTTCATTTACTTATACAATTTAAATTGTTTTCATTTAATAACGTAAATTTTTCATAGTAATAACATGATAATTAATTTATTAACATGAGATATAAATATGACGCATATTATTACAAACATATGTTGAATTCAACCCATGCTATGCTGAAACATAAAAAATTTTGTTTCATAAGGCTTTAAACTGTGTATTGCTTGTCATACTGTCTTAAAAATAATTATTAACTCATATTTATATAATATAAGAACTAAACGAAATGAATTTGTAATCTCTAAAGAGAATTCATTCAGTTTTCATGATGTCTTTCGAAATTAGATATGTGAATCTACTAAATTTGATTAAAAACGCATTTGTTTCCATGGATGTTTTTATCTGCTAATAAGCATTTAGCAAGTAAAAATGTGTTATCTGAAGCTGAAAAAATGTCCAAAAATTTTTGTTATTGTTAAAGCGAAGCGAAGAATGTAACAAACTGTGACTTTAAGTAAACTCAATCACTGACTGAAATCTTGTAATTATTCATCTACAGTAAAATTGTACTGAATGTATTTATTTTAATTAAATAAAGGTTTGAAATATTATTGTGACATATCCTTATGATGCAGAAGTTGTAAATAATATATATGTAATTAAATTTATTACTTTTGAAGCTGTGTAATCGATTTCAAACCTAAATAACAATTTATATTTGTTTTGTTTCAAAAAAAAAACTGTAGGTAATTTAAACAACTGGAAAAAATGATGGATGATTTATAAAGTTAAAAAAAAGGTTTTGCTTAAAAGATATCCTAAATTGATAAGAATAAATATGATTATGCTCGCTTATTTGGTAGAATCAATGCATTAATGAAGCAAACATTGGAAGCTAAACATTTTTAACTAAAATTAAAGTTTTTAATTTCTTTTTTTAACGAATTTACATAAGCATATCTAAAGGTTAACGTAATTTTTTCCTTCTACATACAAAATAAATCTAATCTTAAAAAACAGCTTTTCAGTATAATATTTTTAAATTTCTGTTAATCGTATTCGTTTTGAAATTCAGGCTAATTCAGTTTATTTCAATTATTAATTTAAAATGCAATTAAATTTCTCCTTGCAAGTAAAAATTTCTGCATATATCTGAAATCAAGCATGCAAGCATATTTGCTATTAAATAATCATGATAACTTAAATACTAAGCTATCATGATTAACTTTTGCACAAACTTAAAAGAAACTTTCAGCTAGTCCAAACATTTCCTTAACTTTCATTTGAAAGCTTCCAAATTTATGGGACAAATTCAGTATTCCGGCAATTATTTTCATTTTCCTCCACTTCTTATTCTTCTTGAACCATCATTTAAAATCTTATATCTAGGATTATTTAATTGATACATAAACATTCATTAATTTTATTTTCATCATAACTGATGTTTCTTCCAGCCGCTCAGATGGTATAGTGGTTAGGTTAGCCTATCTGCGATACCGAAAGACCGGGGTTCGAATCCCGGAGAAGGATGGAAGTAAAATTGTTTGTCCCTTCATTGCCGCCTATTAAGTGCTTCACAATAAAATGGCCACCAGATCTGGCCTTAAAAATGGCCAATACAGTTATAGGCAAGTTCCGCCATAAAAAGAGCTATTTCTTCCAAATTTCTTTATAGTATCCATTTTGCATTTCTGATAATAGTTATTATATTGCTCAAGTTTCATTATTTCCATTTATATAATCATCATTTGTTTTTCATTCTTAATTTTGAAACTGTAGTGTATGGATTGTTGGGCCTTTCAGATTATCACCGCTCTACTGTAAACGCATGTGTTGCATATGCCCTCAGCGATCGAGCGGCAAATTCGCTGAACACTGATAGTTCGACCCAGATTGGTATCCTGGCAAACAGGTTAGTTACATGGGCGTTTTCGTGGTTTTCCCCAAGTGTGACGTAGATAAGAGCCAGTTTCTCTTAGAAATTCCTCCACGAAGGCATCTCCCTCCGTAGACAGACACATAGACCCCGTGGGCTTTGCCTTAATCAATTAAACCAGCTATATGCTGCATATGGCACAGAAATAGAGAATACTAAACATACAATTCTTTTACAAATAAGAATTTTATAAAATCAAGATTTTATGCGAAAATAAGGAATTTATAAGAAAATAATTCTGTTGTTGTTTTTCCTGAATTCTTAAACAGGAAGACACCTGAATAGTCGGAAATGAAAGAAAGTTGCATTTATCGTTAGTCGATGTAAAGCACCATAGTTGATAAGAAGTGATTTTGCTTTACTGAGTGGTTCCCAAAAAGTGAGTCTCGAAATATTTTGAATTTTTTTTTTTGGTTGCATACTTAGAGTATTTATTTTTAATTGTTAATAAAATTTTCAAGGCTAATTGGTTTTTAATATTTATATATATATATATAAGTGCCCGAAGCCAAAAATTAGGCAAGTGCTTGTCCTAACCTTCTTCCCAAATTTTACCTGTAAAAACAGTGGCATGGATTTAGAAAGTCTTTCACCTCTACCTGCATTCCTTTAATGTCTCACTAGGACTTTGATATCGACGGATATTGTTATAAAAGTGTCCGTCTAAGTACATTACTGTTCTTGAGCCGTCATTAGCGTTAATTCCTTTGTAGGATTTGAATCCAGACCTGTATTCCGACAACAGTCCTCAGTAGGCAACATATCGATCATGCGGCCATGGAAAGAGTTCAGAAATAAGAAACACGCTAAAAATTTCTGTGACCGAATAAATGCAATATACTTTTATTTTAGAAAAATGAATTCTGAACTACATGAAAGAAATTGCTAAGAGTTATAAGAATATATAACCCAATACCATAGTCTCAAACATAATTTTTAAAATGATTTCAAAATTTCTACCTATAATGTTTTAAAGGTCTGATGTTATATGTATAATTCGGGGAATGGTAAATGCGATGCAGTCATCCAGTGGTTCTTAAGTCACTGGCTGGTTAAGACTGTCTCAAAGAGTTGAGTTCAAATTAACGCACCAAATCCAAATTGCTTATACCATCAGTGCGAGATCCGGCCAACGTTATCCAAGAGCAACGATCCTACGGGAGATTTATACGTAGCATTAAATGCGCGATGTCAGACACAGGTGAAGGCTGAACAGTTCTGCCAAGACATCACTGCTATGTCTGGAACAAAAGATTCCCAAGCAAACTGTAGATCCTTTATAAGAAAGACCATTTTCAGTCGGCTACCAGCGGTAACAATAACAGACAAAATAAACAAATTGCAGAAAAGTTAGCAAATATAAATCTTCATCATGCATTAAGATTAAGACTTGAAATCGACTATATTTTTGGAACTGAAATCTTTATTTGGGGAGGCAGTATCATGTACGTACTTCTTTCCGGACGCTCGCCACTACATATGTCTTCGATGGGAGCAAAGTCACTTTATAGCAATGTAGGAATAAGGTTCTTGAATCTTGCGTGAGATTTTTCTTGGGAGCTCTTAGGAATGTCTTTCTATTAATGGATAATAACATGAGGTCACACAGCTGGTCGGTGATTTTGTGGATGAATAGAATAATATTCTCCATATATGAAGTAATCAGCGAAGTCGCCGGGCTTAAATACAAAAGATCATGTTTGGAATCCTCCGGCAGAGCCATTGTACTTTGTTAACACCATCCCAGGCTAGGCATTAAAATCTTTGCTTTTAGATGACAGGAACTTGCTGTCTTATGCTGTGAGCAACAACTTTCTTTGTATTATTAGGGCCTATTGCGAGGCGTGTAAAATGGTGCGAATTTCTCTCTTTATTAATCGGACTATTATGGAAATACGATGTATTATGTTTGGGCCATTTTCGGATTCGTTTGCATATCTCAAATCCTTTACCTTCTGACTATTATATTGCATTACTGCTGATTGTATCACAGAACTTAGGATCTGTGTGCAAAATTTCATTGTAATAAACCAATTATTTTTCAAGAATTATATTTTTCATTTATGTTTGCGATCTTAATTTTGGATACTAGTGTAATTGCGAATAATGTACAAAATATTTCTTTTAAAAATTCAATTGTTTTCCTTTTGAAACATGATTTCAGGTACATTGACTTTAAAAACACTATCTGAAACAAATTTCTTTAGAAAGTCTTCCGATTAATTACTATTATTACATTCTTAAAATCTCAAATATTAACGAGCAAGCTCATCTATTATCCTATAAAAATTATATAGGTACAAAGAAAATAACTTTCTGTATTTCATGAACGGTTTTTCAAATTCATGAAGCATATAAAAGTTGCTTATTTAAATTATACAAATAATATAATGCCTTTTAATAATATTCATTTGAATTAATATGAATTTTCCACATTTTAAGTGCTTTATTGAAAGACCATTTTCATTTATCATTCTTTTGTTATAAAGATTCCGTTAATTAAACCAGAATTTCGGATGCCCGATGTTTAAACTGCAGAGCATTTGAAACACATTTTTGCCTTTTAGAAGTGATTACTTTTTTAATAAGAGCCATAAGTATTTTCCTAAGTGTTAAACAGCTCTCGTAAAAAAGAAAGGACCTAGGGGTTCAACTGATTAAATGCAGAATTAAAAAATAACACCCCACGTTTAACTTTGCACATCACTTACTTTACATCTCAGCAGAAGGTTTCAAAATTAAAAGCCATGAGCCTTAAAAATCCTATAAAAAGCATTGTTAAAAAAACTGGAAGCAGAAAAAATCGTATACTTTGCCATTTAGAACGAAATTGCTACTACTGACAAGAGCAAATTGGTTATAATACATTCAGGACACTTTATTTTTAATTTGAGACTTAGGACGAACGTAGTCCTCTGGATTTTTGCAATAACCCCTTACCCATAAACCACCAACCCCGGATGTAAAAAAGTCAGATAACCCTTCTTTTGGCTTGAAGCTGAAATTTAAGACATAATATCCACAGGCTGACGAAAAAACAATTACGTAGTGGTGTTATAGCGTTCAAATTCTTTAGCTATTCTTGTTATATATGTGCGTGTATATGACTACACTTCAGTGTGAATGTTACGTAGAGGAGAAGTGACGTAACTCTAAAATTTTCAATCTTCTGATATAGGAATGTGTTCGGTAACTTGACAAGGGAAACAGATTGTGAGAATTCTGCATACTAAATGTGCTTGAATATAGGTTTTTCCTTAATTCCCTTTCATATTTAAGTAGGTGTATAATTTATTATGCCAAAACATTTAAGAGATGCCTGCCGTACGATTTTCATTTTTGATAGTTACAGTTAACAACAGTTATTTTGTTATATGTTCTTCTCAGTTGAAGATGGCAACTTCAGCTATCGTGTCTAAAATATTTTTGGTTACACAGTTGTTTTCAACTCGTAATAATCGAGTTTGTTTTTAAAGGTAATAATAAAGCTTAGCTCTTAATTAGTTAAAAATTAAACATTTTTAATCATCGATTCCATAGTCTAAAGCCATGTTACAGGCAAAAAGATTCTGACGAAACCGTCGCGAAGAAAACAATGCAAAGTAAAAACATCGTCGTATAAAACATCATGGGAAAAAACAAAGAAAAAACATCGCATTTCTACAATATCTTGATAGAAAACATTGGCGTCGACAGCGCGGTTTTAAAGCAAATATCGTGGTAAAAAGTAAAGCTTCTACGAATCATCGTATGACGATAAAATACGAGACATGTGTTTTCCAGGCTTTAAAAGTTGTAAATGCATATTTGTACAATGATCTGCAAGCGCTATAAGGGATGAGGAATATTTTACCTATATATTTAATATTTTTGAATTAACTAGTAAATTTTTGCTTAAAAGGCAAGAAGAAAACTTAAGCACTCAAAAACTGAAAATGAGTAGAAGATTAAGGCTACTTATAACAATTAACATAATTTTAATTTTATGTAGTCGCTATTAAAGATCATTATTTAAATAATCTCTTTTATAAAGTTCTATTCGGAGTTTTCATAAAAAAGCCAAGCTAGAAACGAATATCAGTGACTATCAGAGCGAAAGGAATTTTTTAATTTGATAATATTTTACAATTTGATAATAATTTAATGTAGGTATCCAGCGCTCACAAATCATTATGCGAATGTACACTGCGAAAAAAAGGACATTTCTATATCTCTCGTTCTACTAGGCCGACTGACGAAATTCAAATTGCGTTTCTCATCTCTCGAAAGCGTAACTTAGGATATATATTAGATTTATATTTAGCATTGTTCTAACACACGTATTTTGACACAAAATCGGACTTTTTCTGAAATAACATGCCAATCTTTTTTCATATTTCGATTCTACGACTCAAATTATGCCTAAATATTAAATTTTGCGAAATTTGAGGACAAATACCAAAAATTTATCTTGGCGCAATTGTTTTTTCCGTTTGCGCTAAGAATAATTCACTTGGCGAACTTAATCTATAGCAACTTATTTTCCTTCCCTTTCTTCATTGTAGACTAGTAGAGAAACGTCATCTTTCATACTTTCCAATAATTTTAATAAAGTTCTTAAACCCCATTTGGAGTTATTATCGCTTATTACACATATGCCAAATTTCAAAACGCACCAATATGTAAATTCATGTATAACTTAGAAAATTTTGAATAAAAAATTCTAATTTTCTGCAAGAGTGCCTAGAAATACATCTACTTTAAGACGATGGTAAAAATTATATAGATTATAATTCAAATTTTTTTTCTAAAAATTTATAAAAATTATTTAAAAATACAAATTAAAAAAATATATCATGAAAAATGGGCGAATTTTATTTGGAATGAACCTAAATTTTGAACTATGTAAGAAGGAATCAAATAAGTTTAATAAAAAAAGAGATATTAACAAATAATATACTAAATTAAATTAACATTGAGGTGCTAAAATTTTGACAGCTAATTACTTAAAAGTGCTTGTGCGATTTTTACAAAACTTGACAGTTTCGCATAATTTTAGCCGTAGAATCGAAATATAGGAAAAAATTGATATGTCATTTCAGAAAAGATCTGATTTTTCATCAAAATACCTATATTAGAACAACGCAATATATAAATCTAATATATATCCTAAGTCGCGCTTTAGTGAGACAAACGCAAGTTGAATTTCGTCGATCAGCCCAGTAGAACAGAAGAACTGTCCCCCCCGCTTTTTGTAGCCCAAAGGATGTTAGCCCAGAAGGGCTATTAATTTCGTTTTGGCATTTTGCATTGATTCACTATAAATGTCGATTCACTTTCAAATTGTTGCCACCAAATACTAGAGCCACGCATGATATTTAAAGAAATTAAATAATAAAGAATCTGCATGAATGTATGTATGTTTCTCGCTTTGCGCAAAAACAACGGTATCTAGAGACATCAAATTTTCAGTAAGTTGTCCTCCACTAGAATATGGGGATCTGGACTCCCGAACATGGAATTTGTTTTATTATCTATTTTTGTAAAACTTTAACGAATTTTTTTATTAAGAAATTTAACGATTTCAAAGCGATCAATGGCAACACTGTACGAAAAAAAAAACATTTTTATTTCCAGCGCGCGAGACTGTGTATCAGAAATTCTAAAGATACTCATTTTAAAATTATTTTGAGATATTGCTGCTGAATTAAATTTTATGGTTTAAGAGCGAAGAACATGATATTAATAAATAAAGGTACCACAAAAAATATGAAAAAAATGGCCCTTTGGAAGTAATATAAAATCTGATAACTTTCAGATTTTCGTATTATTATTATTTTTTTTCGCAGTGTACATTTACAAATTTTAAAGCTTATGTCTGCGACGATGTCATCTTTGTGCGATCATTTGCAGATAATTTATTTTTTACCACTGTATTTTCTACAACGATGTTTTAAAAAACTGCGATAGTTTTGTACGGCTTTATTTTCAACCATGATTTATACCACGAGGGTTTATACTTTCGAGCTTGTATAACAGGCCGTTTTAGATCTGCGAGGTTTTCTCTTTGCCTCTTTTTCTTGCATGATGTTTTGTATAAAGATGTTGACGTCTTGCGTTGTTTTCTCCGCGATGTTTACAGCCAAATCTAATGAGAAAGATGTAAAGATTTTACATCATTAAATTTATTATGCAACCATTATGTTTCGAAAGAATAAATGAGAATCTCATGGCAGTTAAATACATTGTAGTATATACAACATATTTTAAATACATGCACTAAAACGCTACTCATGATCTGTTGGAAATGAATAATTAAGTGTACAAAAAATTATTATAATCATATATACTAAAAAGCATATTCACTTATTTATTAGCTAAAGTATATTTAATAATTTGAATTCTGATTATGTTTAAATGATCTTTCAATAAAAATATACTTTATTTTAAATTTCAAATATAATGGTCTTAAAAATTTTTTTATCAGGAATGTTTATAATTTTCACTTTTAAGAAAGATATTCATTGAGCCCATAAGTATTTTATTAGTAGTTAAATGAGGCCACTTCTCATAAGAAAGATAAACCTTTTTAATTAACAGTTTTTAAAATCGTAATAAGCCCATTAAATGAATAAAAATTCAATGCAAAAACACATTGAGCAGTAAATATCAATATGGATATGTATGCTAAAATATGTTATGGTACTTTAAAAATCGCAGTGACTTAAAATCAGAAAAGTACATGTTTAATGCACATAGCGTCACTTTTTAAATCTTAATAAAATACAAAACGAATCAATTTCACACAAAATAAAATAAAAAATTATTCATAATAATTTGCACTTTCTTATTTTTTAATAACTTTGTGGAATTGACTACAAAGTTATTTTAAGTATCATTACGTTAGCCCAGACGAGAAAGTGGTTAGTAACCCCGATTGTCGCAACGAAGGCCCCGGGTTCGAATCCCGTTGAACGCATGGATCTAATTTCTCCGTCTCTTCGTAGGAGGTAAGGGTGGCTCACGTATTAATTACATTTCATAACAACCACCGTTTCCGGTCTTAGTAGTGGCCAATACCTATATCTTTATGCTAGCCAATTATTTTAGTTTCGATATCATACCTAGAGCAGTTATAAGTCCGATTTGAATTTTTTTAATCTTAATTTTTTTCTCGGTAGAAAGTGGAAGAATTCTGAAGCTTTCAGAATATATTTCCATTTATATTTAGCTGTAAACAATAGACACCAATGAAATTTTTAGGAAGTTTAATCCGTTCTATAGAAGATCTTTCATTTATGTGGAATCTGCATCTTTATATTGAACAAAACAGTAATAATTTATATGCTCCATGTGTATAATCATCAGGAGTTGTTTTTGAAGCATGAGCATAAAAAATGTGCTATGCCTTTGCCGAGACTCGAACCTGGACCTCTTGAATATGCGTCGAGTGTGGTACTTTTACACCCTGAAGGTATGCAGAAAGGAGGGGGAAATATCTTATGCATGCTTTAGAGGTTATCGTTATATGGAATCTGGAATCTCGAATGCTTACAAGTTATTAGTGGTTATTCTTATCTGACTCAGTCTGGGGTTTAAGCTCTTAATCTGGGGTATTAGACATTAAAAGGACCTTGAAAATATTTCTTGGAATCATCGAAGCATGTGATATTCGCATCCTCATTAATGCTTTCTGTATTTCATGGCTATCAATAGTTATTATCAAGAAGCCTGAATTTCTCCTACGTCCAACTTTTTGAAAGTTAGTAAAGTTCCTACTTAGTAACGGTATTTTCCATGGAGAAAACATGTTCATTACTTGTGACTGAAAGGTAATGCTCTTTATTGTCCTCTTCACTGCATTAATGTAACTAGTAAAAGACAGTAACATCCGGGGGTTACACAGGAAAAATGATGAATGATTGGTGCATTGAATATGATAGCTGGAGAGACGATGAAAATATAGGTAATTAAAAAGTATATTCTCAGCATTATCAGTGCTTTTCACGTGTCCACGATAGAAATTAAATGTTAAGAAGTATTACTCTAGAAAGTGTTCTCCGCTAGAAAAAAATATTAAAAATTCTTTTCCAGAAAAACAGTAAGAAACATTTTTGTATTGCCCAGTTTTACTCTTTAAGAGCTTAGTTTTAGCAATCAACGCTTTTATTATTCCAGTGGCAAACTTCTTCATTCTCTAAATATATATATATATATATATAATTACTTATTTACTAATGGATTATTGAGTATATTATCTCAATTAATAGTATAATAGAATTTTAGTTGAATACATATTCAAAAAAACATCCCACACGTTCGGTTACATGTTTTTCATCATATTTAATTTATTATTTAATTTATTTCAGTCTTGTTTTATTTGTGTTTGTCAACCCGTCTATCAATCTTGAAGCTTTTTTCATTTTTTGCTTATCTCAGTGTTTATTTGTCGCTTCTAATTAAAGAAAGCAGTTGAAAAATCAATTTGGACTTTTTAACATTCTAGCGCATTCTTCTGTAACATTTCTAATGCCTCTTCAGTGTCTCATAATCAGTACATCTAGCAGATATCTGTACACTTGTACATCTATCATTAGCACAAATTCTTTAGTACTAAATGATATAAAGTTCGGTATCTCTTGAGTATCTTTATCATTTAGCCAATTTATTTGCAAAGTTTTAGCTATAAAATTAGTTTCACGTTCCCTTTTGGATCTAACTCTATCGTATCGCATATCGTTTCCTTGTGATTTTTTCTTTCCAGGATGTTTTCTAATGAAACCTTTATAACGTATAACTTGAAGCCACTCTAAGTAAATATGCATAATTTAAAGGTCATGCAACAAAGCTTTCAGATTGTAGAGGCATTAGGATTTTCTTTGAAGCAGGAAACATGAAAAATTAGCAATGCTGTCGCCGGAACTCGAACGTGGAACCTCTCGATACACGCCGAGTGTGCTGACTGTTACAGCACAAAGGCATGCTAAGAAGGCGGGAAAAATATTTTATAAAGTATTTGATAAATAGTAAAAGTAGCTTTTTTTAAATTTTTAATTTTGTTATGTCCGTTCTTCTTTCTTTAAGAGTTTTCAATCAAATTTATAGAAATCTATAACAACTGCATCAATATAGTAGGTATGTAATGAATATATAGCAACTATATCAATATAGTAGATATTATAATGAATGCATATTAATTGCCTTTTGAGCATTAACTCTGAATTTTCGACAGATACATTGTAACTATAAATACATCTTGAGCTTGGTATGTATAGCCAAATTACAATACTTCCGAAAAAAGCTTATTTCCAAGTAACATTAAAATATTATACAAATACCTTCATCTAATTTTTGGACAATTTTCTTCTTAATTGTTTAAAATTCATGAACGGAGGTTTATATCAGTGTGCTTTGCATTTGCCTGCTGTAAATCTTAGCATTTTCAACATGTACAGAAAATATTGGTAAGCAGGTAAAGTGCATGGGGAATCAGAGACTACAGTATAGAATTGAAAAAGTATTTCCCCAATGCACTATCCAGCTTGAAAACTGGAAATGACTTTGTGCTTTTTCTCCTAAGGAAGACTGGAGTTATAATTCAAAGTTGTTGCACTTAAATATGAGAGGATAATATCATAACAGTGGCGTAGCTAGGGGGGGCAAGGGGGGACATCTGTCCCCGGGCGCAGCATCTAGGGGGCGCCAAATGGATGTTACGAAATTTTAGAATAAATTATTTTCATTTTTAAATACAATAAAAAATAAATTTAAAAAATTCGCATACTTAGTCCACTACCCCATCGTAATAAGGATATCTTTTTATTACATTTTTTGTCGTGTGATTAGCAAAGATGGAATAGAAAAGCTAGGTTTTCTATTTAAACGTAAGGTCAATGAAAGTCATCCTTCCCCACTAAGCAAACGGCGAGAAAATACTTCGAAGGTTATATGATACTTTTAAGTCGTAAAGCTTTTGTCCTTGTGAACGAATAGAAGGGACGCAGTTGCTAGAATGACCATAGGAGGCGCAATCAGCCTTAGGGATAAACCAGGAGGGGTGCAGCCAACTTGACCCGAGAATGAGAAACTGAACAGTAATGATCTAACATCTTCGAAAGTTACTTTGAAAGTTTTCATAAAAATTTAGTTGTGTGTTACAAAAATAATGTTTTAATTTGTATTGAGTTCCTATAAACAATTTAATATGGGATGTCCTGAATAAAAGGAATTAGGAAAAAAAAAGAGAAAAAAAAAACTGTTTTATGATAGTGTTCTAAGAAATTCTACATTTTCTAACTGAATTCTACTCGGTGTACTTTTGTTTGGAATAGGTAAGCAATTTCCCCCTTTTTTGAAAGTTATGGATATTATATAATTTATAATGAGAAAAATAACTTTTTATGTCATTGAAAATTCATGCACTATGTGCAGTTGTGTATTTAAATTTATTTATCTAAGCTGAAAATTTCAATTAAAGGTAATTTGTTCAATTATTAATTATCTAATTAAGAATTGTACATAAAACTTTTTTTTTCTTTTGCAATAATCTCAATTTTATTAAATATGCTATTCAGAGATGTTATTACACAGGGAGTTACTGATTCCTAGTTGTGCAGTTAGACAAAATTATTGTCTTAACAAAATTATTCCTTTAATGTATGATATTAATGAGAGGATAGTTATTTTAATTCTTATGTAAACATTTTTCTTTGAAGAGCAGCTGATCACAAATGACTGATTGAACTAAAATTTGCTAATAATACCTCAACTTTACTGATTTTATAGAGCTGTAGAGGGATAATGTCTTATACTTATCTATATGACGAAACATTTTCATTTATCCTATATACAGGAATTGAAGTGCTTAAAACTCTTATGTTGTACTAAAAATTCTAAGAAATGTGAGAACCACTGAGTTAGTGATGTGGGAAAACTTAGAAAGAAAACTTAGAAGAGAGGGACAGCAGTGAAGTAGACTTGAATAAAACGGAATGCAAATATTCGTCAAATTCTGATGAAAATTCGGACGAGGATGCACCTGATCCAACTCAACAAGACAAGCCAAAAGGTATTGAAACGATAGCTGATGTGATTTACCATCGTGACTTCGGATATCTGAATTTTGACCAGGCAACAGAAAAGCAATCGTACCAGATGCACTTCGTATAGAAATAGTAGAGAAAGGGTCGATTTATTTTCAGAAAAATGTTGGGCCTTTTGCACAAAAAAATAACAGATCCATGACCTCAGCATGGTTTATCAAACAGTTAGGAAAAGGAAAAGGAGGTATGGTGAATAGATCTTGGTTGGTGTACTCTCCTTTAAAAAGAGCAGCATTCTGTTTTTCGTGTCTACTTTTTCCATCAAAAGATGCAGTCAGTAGCTGTTCTTCTTTGGAAACTGAAAGTGGTTTAAGTAGTTGGAAGAAACCAGAAAAGGTTACTGCACATGAGAATTCTCAAAGACACCGAAATTCTTTCACAACCTGGAAAGAAATGGAAAGGGGGCTGATGAAAAAAGAAAGTTTAATAGATGCCCAGCTTCAAAATCAAATTGCTACAGAGAAAGAAAAATGGCGACAAATACTTAAGAGGATGTTGTGTTGCATACTGCATTTAGCCAAACAAAATATGGCCCTAAGAGGCCACAGAGAAAGTATCACTGAGAGTGAAAGAAACGCTGGAAATTTAATAGAACTTCTGAAGCTCATCGCAGAATTTGATCCAATTATGAAGGGCCACGTTTCGTATGTGCAGCAAAATCCAGGGTCAACTACATACCTTTCGCCAGAAATACAAAATGAATTTATCCAGATTCTAGCAGCTGCAGTTAGAGAAAAACTTGTGTGTAATATTCAACGTGCCAAATACTATGGTATACTGTTTGATTCAACTCCTGACGCTGCTAATCAAGAGCAAATGTCGGAAACTATTAGATATGTAGATATTGACTTTCAGGAAAAAACTGTGGTAATAAAAGAGTGTTTCCTAGGATTTATTCAAACTCATAAAAAAGATGCAGCAAGTATAGCAGGTATAATATTACAACAACTAGAAAAAGACAAATTAGCTTTCAAAGACTGTCGATCACAGTGTTACGACAATGCGCCTGTGATGTCCGGCTATAAGTCAGGAGTGCAACAAAGACTCACAGCAATTAACCCAAAAGCTATATTTGTTAACTGTGATAATCATACACTTAATTTAGTTGGGGTTCATGCTGCTAGTCATGAGGTAGCTTCTGTGACGTTTTTTAGTACGATACAAGCTATCTATGTTTATTTTTCAAGATCAACTCTTCGATGGAAAAGACTGAAAACTGCTCTAGGTGTATCGTTGAAGTCGGAGTCAGAAACTCGTTGGAGTGCCAGAGTAGAAGCTGTTAAACCGGTACATGATCAACTCGAAACTTTAGTAGAATTATTTGAAAATATTGCAGAGGATCATGACGAAAATGCAGATACAAGAAGTGATGCAATTCAATTGTTGCATCGAATCTTAACTTTTGAGTTTTTTGTTCTTCTTCGATTCTGGAATACAGTACTTGCCAAGATTGACAGGGTCCAGAAAAGACTTCAAGACCCCTCTATGAATTTCCACAATGCTGCTCGAGATATTCAGGCTTTACAAGAGTATCTCCTACAAAACAGAGATGAGATATGCATGAAATCTCTTGAAGACGCCAAGGAACTGTGTAATGCTTGTGATATCCAAGCTGAAAGACGACAGAGAAAAAAGAAGAAAATGCCCGGAGAAATTGCAGATGATGTAGGACTCACAGCAGAAAATGAAATGCTGCGATTGATGAAAAGTATGCTGGACAAAATACACATAGAAATGGTAGACAGATTCATCAGCTTAAAGAAAGTAGACTCTAATTTTGGCTTTCTTTTAGATGTAAACGGACTAATGGCTACAGGCAACGAAAGTAGCTTGAAACAGTGCTGCATTTCCATGGAAAACTTTTACGATACAGACTTGGATGGCTTGGAAATGTATACTGAAATAATGGACTGCCGAATGCTATTCAAAACAAGAGCTGATGTTAAGCTTTCGACCCCAGAGGACCTGCTTCGCTTTATTGTGCAGTACGGAGAAGATGTATTTCCCAATCTGAGAGTTGGTCTTCAGATTTTACTGACTATTGGAACCTCCATCGCCAGCTGTGAAAGATCTTTTAGTAAACTAAAACATATCTTGTCCTACCTGAGATTATCCATGGCACAAGAAAGACTGTCTGCCTTAGCTTTGCTCAGTGTGGAACAGCAGGTAGCCCAGAGTATAAATTTTGATGAACTAATCTATAAATTTGCAGCAGCTAAAGCTAGGAAAATTTCTCTTTGAAATTAGTAATTACATTTGAAGTATTACACATTAAACTATCATTATACATTTTCAAGTTATTACATTATAATATCAAATATTATGTTTAAGTTTTCGAAATTTATATTTCAAAAATATTTTAGAATAATCATATTTTCGTTCTACCATTATTGTCTTAATTATTTTACTACGTTCTAAGTTAGTGAATTTAGCGAAACCTCAAAAATATACGCTTAAAAGTGCTTAAAAAATTAAAATATTTAATAATTTAAACTATTTAAAATTTAAAACATTTCATATTAGCAAATTATTATTATTTTAAACAATTAAAATGCTATTATTTTTTAATTTTTTTTCCGTTCCTCACTGCATTTTGGCAGACGGGGGGGGCGCGAAATCTTCACTTGTCCCCGGGCGCTGATTACCCTAGCTACGCCTCTGTAGCATAAAATTACATGACGTAACACAAACTGTTGAGTATACTCATTACAATATTGGATTACATAAATGGAATACTGCTTATGCTTTGAAGATTGTTGAACTGGGATTTTTGTATTTTTATAGTATTTTTATGTTTAAGTAAATAAACATGGAGGATTTGATTTTGCTAATAGTATATTGGAATGTCTGATTCTTGTTATGCAAGGATATTTGTTACACATATGATTGTACTGAGCTCAGATGTTTCAATCCAAAGTCCAGAGTTTGTTACGTTTATTCTTAAACGTTAAATTCTTTACCTAATATGAGGTTTTCAAGCATGAATCCCCTACACAATTTCAAAAATATTTCTGTTAAATCTGTATGTAGAAATTTGGTTTCACGGAATTTAAAAGTTTTGGCATCTGTGAGTATTTAGTATTTTATTTGACATTTTTTAGCAATTTTTAATTCACTTGAAAGTCTAACCATCTGTGGCTAATTCTTGAGTTCTTTTTTAGCATTGGAAGTTTTATTTATGTCTATAGTTTCATAATTCTGGCACTTGCAAAAAGGTAATATTCTGTAGCATTTTGAACGACTTTAAATTGTAACAAGAAATCAAATCTGGAAATATTTCTAGTATTTGATACTTTAAATTTCATTAATTAAATTGCTACAGGCTTAAAAAAGAATTGAAAGTATTCTGAAAAAATAAAACGTCTTCAATGCAGTGCAAGCATTCATTTATAGAAAATAATAAATGTGTAAGTAGCGGGAAAAATTCATATTATTATAAGCTTCTAAATTCCTCACAGGATTTCTGGTTTGCAAAACAGACATCTTACGTTAACCATTTTGTTTTTACATTTTAATGTGGCAACAAGCAAGACGTTTTGCAGATTTACATTTAGAATTGCCATTTTACCGTTGCCATTCATCGCCGCATTAATGCTAGCAAAATGTTCGTTTCGTAAAATACATCAGTCAAGATAAATTTATTTTAGAAAGTCTTGCCGAGATGTAAATCTTTTGAGCAAAAACCATATTACTAATCTATATTTCTGTATGAACATGTACATTAACAGACTATGTGGTTGAAATTTAAATTCCTTTTAATGGCTGCTCTCTTAAGAATATTTTAATATTGCAGCAAATTGATATCAAGTGCCAACTCACGAATGACCTAAATACAATTTTTTTCACTGTTAGCGACAGTTTCTTTGTTTTTGATTGTTCACTTTAAGCTGAAGTCTGCAACGGTGGCCAGATTAAGAAGCTGAGGCATTTGACGAGTGAATGCTGATGAAGAGGTGGAGAAGACAAGGTGGTGGTAGACAAGGTGACATTCAAGAAAAAACATGATGGATGTGTTAACTCGATAAACTGGCATGAAAAATTTTTAGCGATCACGAAAGGCAGATTGGGCGTCTAAACTTGCGCTCTGAACTAATGAAAAGGAAGACACTTAATGTTCTTTAATGGGACTTTTTTTTAAATTCTTGTAGCAAATTTAAACCTAAGTACTGATTAGCAAAGAACACGAACAACTAATGTTCTCTTTTCAGAGCTGTTGTTTTAAACAAGTTCGAGTGCGCGTTTTTTTGTGTGTTTTAAATATTATCCTTTTCTGTCTATACATGCTTCAGAACTGGTACCAGGTTTTATGCTTGAATTCTTGTTTATTAGCTTGTAGTCACTGTATTTCCATTATTGTAAACGTTTAAGAATTCTGTCTTATGGTTTAGATTATTGCAGTTAGTTTTTCTAGTAATATGGTTCTAATCCTATGACTACAGAATATTACTATGGTTAGATTATTGCAGTCAGTTGTTCTATACGTATGTAAATATATATCTCGCATAACTCAAGAATGAGTAGTTGTAGAACATAGGAAATTTTTTATATGGGACTGCTATAACACGTAGTCGTGCACTTCTCTTTCTCGTTGCAAGTGACCGCACCAATTGTATATAAACATATATATATATATATATATATATATTCCCACTCTGTAACCTGACTCGGTGAGCGTAGTTTTCTTTTTTTTCTTTTTTTTACTGGTAAATTGTGAATATTTTCCTTTGAAAGTGATTGAATATTGTGGCTTTTATGTTCAGGTTAATGTTTTTATGCCTTTGGTTAACCATCATCCAATATAGTTGTGAATTATCAACAATTTTAAAGTGGCGAGTTAAGCCTAATGAACCGCCTTTTTTTATATTTAAAACTTAATTTGAATAGTGAATTAAGTCAGTTCCGCACCTTCAAAGTCTTTTTGCCGACTGAGACCAAAAGTAAACTTTCAGTTTCGTACATCGAAAACTCTGTCTTCTGGTCGAATTGCTTGTTTTTGCGTAGAAACTCTAATTTTAATTGTAAAAATTGTTTTTTCAACTTTTTAACTGTATTTGCTGTTTTATGTTTTTTCTGCATTTTATAATTTTTAATGAAAATGTTTCGAGTTTTCATGTAGTTTTGCTTTGCCGAGAAGTGAGAACTGAATTCACTGAATAAGAAATATATCTCTAATGAAATTTGAGGAAGTTTAAATGGAATGCAGTAAAAAACGTGTATAATTTAATAGGCCATACAAGCCAGTCATGTTATAAGGTATTTCTCCCGCCTTCTTCGCATGTCTTCGTGGTGTAGTGGTCAGCACGCTCGATGCGTAACCGAGGATCAGTGCTTTGACTCCCGGCGAAGGCGTTGCTTATTTTTCATTCTTCTTCTTCCACAAAAATCCTAATGACTGTACAACTGGCGCCCGAACTAAAAGGTGGAGGATGATAATTCTCCATCACCCCGATTTGGCGATTAGGGCCCCTAATCCCCAGTCGCCCTTTAAAAAGGGGAGTATATAAGGTATTTCTCCCCCTTTTTTCGCATGCCTTAGTGGCGTAGAGGTCCTCAAGCTCGACTCGCAACCGAAAGGTCCGTGGTTCGGTTCCCGGAGAAGGCGTGGCTCATTCTTCTGCTTCCAAAAATCCTAATAACTCTGCAATCTCTATCCGCATCAAATTTTTTAGTTTAATAACCTTTCTTATCGGTTGACTTATTAAGTTCTAAAATTTTATGACTCTTGAACTCAAACTTGGATTTATTTTTATAAAGTTGATCATTATATAAGAAATAATTTAGAAATGTATAAATGTAGGTAAAAAAAACCAGTGCGACATGCGGCTTGCTGAAGCTTTTCGCTCAGCTTGGCTAGTATTATTTGGAATTTATATAAAAAAGCCAATATTTAAATACATATATTTTAATAATAATCATAAATAAAATAAATAAAACTAATATTTAAATAAAAACAGAAAGGGAAAAATAAGGAAAGTCAGAAGCCGACCAATAATGTTACAGATCTCAGAAACAGTCTTACAGCTCTCCCATATTTTAATCTACCAAAATTTAATTCGATTAAGTTTTGGCAAAACACACGACGGTTATCTGCTTAAGGGAATAGATGCTTTCCTGGAGGACTTTCTAAGGAAATGCACTCGTGTTAAAATTACACATGAAGAAACCATGAAAACCCTCATGTAACTGGAATTTTAACCTCGACGAACAACCAATATTCAACGGTCTTACTACTCGGCGATATGGAATTACAGACCTTTGAAAACAAATTTCCTTCTTAGTATTTAATACGTGACGTTCTAAAATTTGTAATTGATTATAGTAAGGCTACAAATACTGCAGATGTAAAAATCGTATATTGGTAAAAATCGTGTTTCATTATATAAAATTAAATATAATTTAATTTTTCATCACTTATATATATATATAGTGCATGTCGCACTGTTAAATATATCAAGTTAAACATACCGAAGGGTAGTGTCCAGGAGATTAAAATTTTCCCTAGTTACTTTGAAGATGAATTAGAGATCTTAATTTTCATTCTATGTCCATTCCGTGTTGTGAGTTTTTATAATCACTCTGATTATACATGCATTCCAGCATACTGTAACATTGGTCAAAAAAGTTCGTAGGCATTCCGCTTTAGGTACTTGTAATTACAGAGTTTGAAAGAGCAGGTATGTATTTTATCCCTTATTAAACCTTTAATTTTAAGTTTGACTGGATAGGGAGATTTACAATATTAGTAAATATCGCTGCCAACAGCTGCTTCAAAGAATTGAAAAACTTTTTTAAAGAAAAGCCGGCTCTAGTGTAGAATTGGGTGCCTCTTGTTTTTTGGCGAAATATTTTGTTCAGTTTTGGCGATGAAACACCATTTCTGTTTACCATGAGAGTTTTAACATGGTTTTAGCTTCTTGATTTATTTAACTGAAAATAAATCGATGTGCACATGGACAAAGTCAAAATGTGCTGTGCAATTCTCTGATTTTTTTTAAGTGAAAATAGGGCGATGTGTACATGAACACGGAGTTTGTGAAATTCTTTGATTTCTTGTTTTGTTTTGTGTAGCGGCCATCTTGAAATTGTGTCTTATTGGCGCCGATCTTGGCATCAAAACAGAATCGCCAAAAAACAAGGGGCACCCGATTGTAAACTTTTACCGAAAAGCCTTCTTGGGAGAATAAAATTTTATCACAGTTCTTTGCTCTGCTATCAGATTACTGGCAAACATTGCTGCTTAAGTCTACATTAATAGGCCATAAGTCAAATTAACGCTCTGTTTCCTAAAAATGAAAAATAAATTACTGTTCAAAATAGTAATATTGCTGATATTAATGTGAAATTTTATGATGAACAACTTTGCAGTCAATTTCTAACAATGCTTCATTTTTTTAAGATTAGGGTACTTAATAAATTTGGGATGTCTAATTTTATAGTTCATTTCTATTGTTTCTGAATTTCTGTTCTCCTTTATACTTTTTTTACCAAAACACGTCAAAGCATTTGGCCAGTGCTTTGTGGGCAAAAATTTTAAATGGTATCTCGTTCAAAATGTTGGACAACCTTGATACAGAAAATACGTTAAATAAAATATAAGATAATGAACAGTTATATAGAATTACACACACCATTATATATGGTGTGTGTGTGTGTGTGTGTATGAATATAAAGACTTAATTAACATATATATAAGGACCTTACGTATAAGAAAAAGAAAGTATTTTAATATGAGGATAATACTTACTAATATTATGAGATAATATTATAATGATTTTAATATGAGGATAATAATTATTCATAATATGTAAAGTTGATGCATTTATATTTATAAGTATTTTATAAGTATTTATGTATATAAATTTGTCTTATTTGTACTTTCTTATACTATTATACTTTCTTCTTCCTTATAAATATAAATACTTATAAATATCAATGTATATTTATATAAATGTATATTTATATTTATAAGTAAGAAGAAGCATTCAAAAGTTTTAAAACGAGAACAAAAAATAATTGAGACAAAACGTTTATTTTTATTCTCTCAGGGTACTTTCACGTAATACACGTATAAGCTTGTTTTGCACCGCATTTAAACTTGCTGTTTATTGTAATAACTTGATTTCAAATAATAAAATATCTAATGACCACATGACTTCCTTGTATGGAATATTAAATTATAGATATTTTTTGCTGCACTTCATTTAATTTTATTTCCTCAAACTACTCTAACTTAATTAAGCGGTCTCTTAAGGCAAGTTAAAAATGACATCATAAATTTAAAATTTTGAAATTAAATACAATTTTTGTTGTACGGGAATCAAACTTGTAAAACTAATTTAATTTTTTTCATAACGATTGTAAAACTTTTCCAGATATAAGTAGAGAACAGGGAGACCACATTAAAAAGTAGATTTCGTTATTTACCGAAAATTAATTATTTTTTAAAATTTAACTTTTTATTTAAATTTAAATAACATTAAATTCCAAACGAATGTTTTTGTCATTTAAAACCTTTCTTTAACTTGAAATATAGGACTACGACTATCGATTGCAAAACTAAAGGCCGGCAAAAGACTTTTAAGGCGAGTAGTGAGTGGATCAAGTAAATATATATATAAAAGACAAAAAGTAAGAAATTTACAAGAAAATTCACTAACACATGAAAGAAATGAAATTCAAAACCAATAAAATCCAAAATTCTGCGTAAATATGTAAAAAAATCAACCAATAGTCATCAAATCAGTGTATATATATATATATATATGCATATATGTCCTAAAAAGGGAGGGGCAAAAAAAGTTGTTATAGCAATCCCATATACAAAATTTCAATGCTCTATGGCTAATCATTTTTGAATTATATACCTAAATACATATATACATACGTATTACATACGTAGAGACGTTATGAAAAAATCTCTTTTGAATCCCTTTTAACGCCATGCTACAATCCGTTTTTTTTTTTTAAAGCAGTCCTTTATTCTGTCGATACGTACAGGTGTCAAGCAAAAACGTCGTCTAATTCGATTCGGCAAGTGTCGAAATGAATATTTCTTTTGAAATATGATACCCAAAATTTTTTGAAATCACAGTAATTCGAATAAAAAAGCAAAAGGTTCAAAGTTATGAATTATTTAACAATTTTTTAACAAAATGGCTTAGTTAAAATTTTTACATAATAATTAATTAACTTTATCACGATACTTAAATTTAGGAAAAATTCTTATCTAAATTTAAATTTAAAATTTTAATTTAAAATTTAAATTTAAAATACTTTTCTTCTGATATGGTTACATCTCTTTAAGGCATATTTCTTAACAAATATTCCCTTAGATCCGTAATGCGTAATCCTTAATTTTTACCTCTTATGCAGAACACCCAGATTTGGTACTTTGCTATTCATTCAGATCTGAAAAATTCTTCTTTTCTTTTTGACTGAAAAAAATACCAATAATTTTAAGAATATCTATTTATCGTTTAAAAGCTGTGTTGAGTTGTTGTCATTATAGTCCTAAATTTGAGGTTAGTTGTTTATTCTCTTCAAACTTATTGTTGTTCTTTTGTTACGTTACAGCTTCTTGAAATTTGCTGCAAATGTCGGGACTGACACAGCACTATCTATGTATCGTCTGGTTTGCATTTGTGCAGCGATGTAACCTTGCTACCATTACTGAAAGCTGCAGACTTTATAAATTATTAATATTTGCGCCAAAATGCAATAGATAATAATTTTGCAGTTTATTAATTTTTTTCTTCTTTCTAAGCTTAGGAGCGACACGCTTTTGAATATGTCTAACATATTTTTATTTCACTACATTTTTTTTAAAATTATTATTATTATTATTACTTCCAAAAACTTGCTGAAAATGTTACATCAGAATTTAATTATCTGACAAAATAGTGACATCTTAGAAAATTAAATTCCTATGGCATAAATAATTTATTATTGCACCTGCATTATAATGAATCGTTTTTAAATATTTATCCAACTATATGACAGAAATACAACAACATATTTAATAACATCCATATAAGTAAGTATTAAGCGCTATATTTCGTACGAATAGCAACTTTCTGCATTTTTGAATAATCAATAAAATATAAGCATAGAACGAAAAATATGTGTGAAGTCAATTTTTTTTGTCTGTAGGATTAGTAAATCTAATGCTGTTGTATGAATTCGTGCTTCTCTAAAAGAAATTTTGCTTCAGGAAGCAAGAAAATCCATTAAAATTTATAATCTAAATTTTACGCAGCTACAAAGTCTTATAATTCAAATTAGGTTATTTTTCACAACGCCAGCTGATAAATTATTGGACATAATCTATGGAAATGAATTTCGTTTGTCCTTATTTCTTGATAATATACATTTGACACCTGTGCTATTTCTATGCATTAAACACTTTTCATATAATTTATAAAACAAAAATAAAGGTAAAAAATATTTTTTGATGAAATAGCTATTACTTCCAAAGCTGGAGCTAAGGTTTTGAGCGCCAGAGGACAACAGAAACTTTCGCTCCTCTCCTTGGCAAGCATTGAAAATTTTCATTCTAACGTTTCATAACATCAGTTTAACGCCCCCTAGATGCTGCGCCCGTGGACAAATGTACCCCTTGATCCTCTCTATCTACGTCACTGATTAGTTCCCCTTTATTTTACATCCCCCGAAAATCATAAAACATCATAACATGAAAAAAATAGAATATACTGATACTAATCCTCCTGTTTTAAGCATAATCAAGATAGGGCCTACGAATTTTATCGTAGCTTAGAAGACTGTATCTTTTGCCAAAGCTTTGGACATCTCATATGTGAAAACATGCATTTGTGTAGTTCTCTTCCACTTTCGATGGAGAATAACCCGGGAAACGGATACAAAAGTATCTTATTCCTCTTTCACTACCACCATTCTTTCTAGAAGGCATTTGCCTCGACGGTGTTTTAAGCGCCTTCGTGTTGCAAAGCATGCATATAGAAATATTCCTGCCATCTTAAAGATTCCAGCCTGGAATAAAGTAATGATACCGATCATGGCATGCAGAGGATGTATAGCACAGTAAGGGATTTTTTTTTAAAATAGAAGGGGGGCACTTGCTTTTTCTCAGCATAGGCCACTCTTAAGGCCAGAAGTGGTAGCCATTTTATTGTGAAGGCACCTATTAGAGGCCATCTTTACCTCCTATGAGGGGACAGACAATTTACATCAACGCTTCCTCCGGGATTCTGACCCAGGGGCTTCAGTATCGCACTCTGTTTCCTTAACCACTATATCGTCTGAGCGGCAGTAAGAGGAATGTACGGATTCTATTTAAAAAATTTTTCTTTGTTGATGAATTATAAATCTTTAGGTTCAGAAAATATTATTTGCGTTTGTAAATTATTATTTTCCGAACAGTAGCAGCAAAAAGCTTTTAGTAAAAGTTTCTTCATCTGAAAATTAAATTTTTAGATTCTGTTACAATATCTGAAGGTTTTCCGACTTTATAGAATCATGTAACTCGGCACAAAAGCCCCCTCAATATTGTGTATAAAATATAAAAGGAATGTCAGAAAATTTTCTCGATTGTAAATTCGTTTTTAGCATCGATTCTAAAAATATGCTCCTGTAAGTTGTCTATGAAAATTTCACAAATTTGCCCTATTTTCATTAAAAGATTATCAAAGATACGCAACCGACAACGATTCATTTCAGTACACAGGTACACATAAAGCTTTTTTTTTTCCCGGTGAAATAAAAAGTTAATAGACATTGTAACAATTTGCTGCGTTTAGCAGATTCGAAGCAAATCCTAAGCAATCAAGAGAACACATGTTATGCAATTAGTGAAAAGACGCCAAACCACCTATGGTTGTTAAAAGAAAGTAGAAAAAAAGAGAGTTCGCCATGTCAAACCAGAAAAGATGAGAAAGATTCTTATCTCTATCTAAACTAGACCTCTGGCGTTCTTCGAAGTCTCGGTGAAAAACTTACACAAATGCTTCTAGTTTTACATCAATAGCTGTAATTGTTATCTCAATTTCTTGCTTGTTGAGTGACACCGTAAAACCAGTTCAACCCTTTTTTTGACTTAATCCATTTTCGAACACGCCGGTTTCGCGCGTGATTGGATGAAACAAAAGAACAAAAAGAAATAAATAAACTAAAAGGAAAGCGGATGAAGAGAGAAGGGGGAAAAAGTTAAAAACCGGTGGAATAAGATCTTCCAAGACACTTCTACCTCCTCTGTTTTTTATGAGTTTTAAGATGTCTCTGTTATTATATCGCCGAGGAAAGAGAGGAGGCGACGATTGTGGATGGAAAAGGTGTAAATGAGAACAAAGTTGCGAAGGTTCGTAACTCATGAAGAAAATGCAAATGAATGTGAACCATATCCTTTCGGCGGATCATATCCGACCGAGAAGCTGGCGCGTTAAGTACCACCAGCGCGGGCAATTTAAGGTTGGTGGATATAACCCGTATCCCCCGTTCATAAATAAGTGGATGGCTGCCTTCGCTGCGTCCACACACCAGGGGTAATGTTGAAATATCTGTCACCCAAACCGGTGAAATACTTTCGCTATTAAAGCAAGCAACTGCAATGAGTTTCCATCACAGAGTATATAGTATAGAATATCTTCCTTCGCTCTCTCTCTCTCCCCCAACCTTTCTTTCCACCCCCTTTCAGCCGTAGTTGGAACATTTTTCAAAAGCGTTTTCAACGGTCGCCTTGAAAGTTATGCAGAAACACGTAAAAAGGCTTTACCGCTGTTTGGCCAGCACTCTTTAAAACTATGTTATTTGATTAGAAATTTATTTATGAATTGCAGTTGACACTTTAAAGACATCATAAAAAGAAAAGCGCGCACCAACTCTCGATCTAATCCCTGGGATTCTTCGACAATAAGTTCGTTCGTTCGTTTCATTCCTCCTCCCCCCATCTCGTCTTCGATATCTTCTTTCGAAACACCTCTCTACTCCCCACACCTTCCGTCGTGACAAAGTACCGGTCACGTGATGTCTGATGTATGAGTTTGCCGTCGGTGCTCAAGAGAGGGCGCCACCGTCGAAAGAAATGCGGCCATAATCCCCCAGCGAGTCATAGAACTGTCAAACGGGAGCGAATGATATGCATATTTGAGGCAGGGTTGTTGCTTCTCGGCAAATTTTCGCCATTTTTTTATTTAATATTTTTTTTTTCCTTTTTCATCCGCTTACATAAAAAAGTTTCTTATCTTTTAAAATAACTGACACAAAGTTCTTAAATTAGATTTAAAGATATATCATAAATCTATCGTCATGGTAACAATTAATTAATTAAAAGTAACACACGCAACTTTAATTAAACTAACATACGAGAAACATAGATAGCTAAAGGAAACTGAGCTTCCCACCCCCCAAAAATGGCGAGTTATTTAAAAGTGAGGAAGTAATATTTTTGATGCAAAATTTTATTGGCTAAATTAAATTTTCGAGTATTTGGATAGAAGAAAATATACAAATTAAAAAATAAATGTAAATTCTCTACCATGTAGCAGTATAGAAGGACTACGATTATCATCACTTTTTAATGCTTTTTTTCGAAAGATTAAGGTTTGGTAGAATTTAAATTGCGTATTTACAGGCTTACAAATTTTTTCTTATTACTTTACTTGGAAGCCGTATTTCCCTTTTAATCATTAAAATCACAATTTTTACAAGAAAAAAAAGAACACATCGTATAAAAATTTACGATTGATGTAGCATTGAAATAATCATGCATCATAAATTCCAAAAAATGAAAAAATTTATTTATACGTAAAAAAGGCCTATAAGCAAATAAAAAATTATGTTTAATGTTGACATAAGTTAATTATTTATTTACTTTGACGCTATTTTTATTTAATCATGTAGTAATTTTATTTTTATAGCAGTTGTAAGGTATTTCTTAAGAAGAGGCAATTAGAAGATTCTTTTTGACATGCTTTAAATGTTTTTAAATTTCTTGTTATAGAATCTGTTAAATTCGCAAAGAAACTGTAAAACATTTTTAATTCTTTGAGAGCCCAAAACTCATTTCTTAGCAGATAAATTTTAATATTATTTCAGATTGGCGTCAATTTTTTTATTTAATTTATATCATTTATACGCTGCAAAAGGGAAAATATTCCGGCGACATTTTAGTTTGAATGCATAATTTAATTACCTCAAGTATTTTAAACTAGCTGGGTTTTATGTAAAGCAACTTTAAAACTGAAATACTATTTTTTTTTTTAAATTTGAACATATATGCAGTGTCTCTCAAAAGTATTCGGACACGTTAGGAATTTCTAGAAAAAGCGCTAAAGTTCGGATTTAAATTCGAATTATAAAGCCCGATAGTTTTTCATATCATCTCCAGTCATCTCGAAACGATTTTAATTAAAACCAAACTTTTTTTTAATACTGAAATGTAAATTGAAAATGTAAGGAGTCATAGATAAAACACGCGACAAAAGTGATCGTACACCGAAACATATTCGTAAAATTTCATTAATATAGTCTCACACTTGTTTTTTTTTTTGCTTGTACGAAGTAAAAAGAAAGTATCGTAATCGTGAAAAATTTCGGGTATCACATTTCAACGTAAATATCCTATCTGACAGCTATCGAATGCAATTTAACAACGTTTTTCGTGACATCTGTACATAAGGACAGAATAAAGAACTTTTTTCCCAAAAAAAAATTATAAAACTGATTTAAAATGGATTCTGAAGAGATTTCTTCGTGGCGTCTGTGCGTGCGTACGTACATATGCACGTACGTTGTATGTATCTATCTCATATAACTCAAAAACGAGTAGTCTCAGAACGTTGAAATTTTGTATACAGGACTGCTATAAAATGTAGATGTGCACGTTCCTTTTTGGTTTGTATTGGCTGCACCAAAAGTATATAAATATACACGCATATATAT
>KK118029.1:429296-498895 GCA_000611955.2 Stegodyphus mimosarum | reverse complement strand
TAGTAAAAAAGTAGTATCTAAGAATTTAAAAACGAATGACCAAGCTAGTCAAAAATAGCGCTTTTAGCTGCTGATTTTTTTAAAAATGAACATAAAGAAAGGAAGTTTAAAACCTAGTAAAAGTCGTAAAAACATTTGCAGTATACTATCAAAGTTTCTGAAACACTACGTAATATGAGTGATAAAGCAAATTGAGAAATACTGATTATATAAACCTATAAATACTACAGAAAAAGTGAAAAATGTACACAAAAAATATATATACTCTGTTACTCGGCTCAGTAAGCTCAGATTTTTTATTTTTGTATGTTGAAAAATTGCGCATTTTTTGCTTTAAAAACAATTAAATTATGTTGTTCTTATCTTCCGGTTAAGGTTTTTGTGCCTTTAGGAAATCTGCATGCAATATTTGTAGAATTATCAACAATTTAAAAGTTGTTTAAGTGCGGCTAAGTCTAATTATGTTTACGAATATGTGTTTACCATATTTGTTTATATTTGGAACTTAGCAGAATAGTGGATTTGTTGCCAATCTAGAGAAATTAAGCTTCCCAACAACAAAGACAACGCCCTCTTTTATTATTCCAAATTAAATCATGCTTAACATATTCTGGAATTTATTCGGGGAAGTAAGTGTTTAAGATTTACTTCGTAATTTTTAATACAGATATTTTGAGTTTTTATGTATTTTTGCCTTGTCGCGAAGTGACAACTGAATTAATTGAATGAGAAATACTGAATTTTCTGTGAAATACTGTTTCTTTCTTTCCTTTCTATTTTTTCGTTTAATTTCTTTTATACATACTTTTATTTATACTTTTTTAGATTTATTATAGTATTTGAATAAAACATGTGGCAACGATTAGATAATTCTTCAGACGATATACATAATTTTTGTACATTTTGAGTTATAAAATGAATGAGATGTAACGCTGTTAAGAGTCCAGTGTCGCTATGGTAAACAAATATAGTGAATTTTAAAAAGTGCATTTATTCTTTTGTGGTTTATGCGCTATCGATTAAGTAGATTTAATTCAATTCAATAAGTTTAAATGAAATGCAAGAAAAAAAATGCTCATAATTTAATATTCCGTACAAGGAAGACATGTGGTGTACACATCAGATTTTTTTCTTTTTGCATTTTGGTGACGTTTAAAAATTTGTTTGGCTTTATTCTTTGCTTGCTTACTTCGTTATAATTTAATTATTATTTAAAAATTTCTCGTAGAAGGAAACAAAAAATATCACTCGAAAACTGATCATTTGTCATCAAAAGGGTAGAAAATAGATCCTGGATATCGCTAAAGTAGTAAATTTATCCCATTCAACGGTATCTGATAAAACGGGTTAAAGAAGAAATTCGGATTGAAAATAAAGTAAGAAGACATTCTCTGGCAAAATTAATTCAACATGACCAGAGATTTATAATTAAGGTATTTGTAAAAAATCCACGTTTGAGTACTGTAGAGATTTCTACAGAATTGATTGAAAATTTTCTACTTCAATTTCATCTGAACCGTTTCGATGAGAACTCAGATCAGTTGGATTACACGGGCGCTCTACTCCTAGAAAATTTTTTGTAAGCGCAAAAAATAGAAAGCTTATTCTTTCATTCACAAAATCAACGATAAGTAAGTCCGAAGGGTACTAGAGCCATGTCTTATTTGCACATGAAAGAAAATTTACATTTTTGGTTCAAATGGGCATATAATTTAAAGGAGAAGAAAAAATGAGGAACTTAATAAGAAGTTATTGGTTAGTACAGTAAAGCATGGTGATGTCCTTGTGCGGGGTGAATGTCAGAGATCAGGATTAGGTAATTTAGTATTTATTGATGGCATAAAGAACCATTTTCTTTATTTAAATATTTTAAAAGATAATTTTAAAATTATCCTCCTAAAATTTAGGTATTGGGAACAACTATTTTTATCAGGATAGCGATCCTAAGCACATGGCTCTCAATGTTCGGCTTTAACGTGTCTATAATTAATCCATAAGTTCTAAAACCACCACCTCATTCACTAGATTAAAGCTTATTAGAACGCATTTCTAGAGAATTAGAGTACGAATGATATCCTACAATACACTAACTACTATTTTACTACAAGTTTTATTAATATGTGCTATTTACAATACTATACTACAATATTTATTAATATGTGAAGATTTTTTTCAAAGTGTACTAAGACTTAAATTATTAAAAAATTCTCGTTCTGAAATATTAATTTTCATTAATGAATAAAGCAATATTTCGCTGAAACTCGTAAGTGTACGAATGCTTTTGAAAGAGCAATAAATTTCAAAGCTTGTTACTGAAAATTTCAGATTACTCAATTTGATTCAATCTAATGCTCTTTATTATCATTATTTCATCCATCGGGATTGGAGTTGCTATTGCGGTTATGAAATTACAGCTGCGCAAAATGATATTGGAGCTCTTAAACATTTACAAAGATTTCTTTAAAAGCTTCAAAGAATTTCCATTAGAATGTTTTGCTAAGTAAACCTCAATCATAAAATTTCGTTCTGGTTGGGCTAAACTCATTTCCATCTTGAATGAGGTTATATGGCTTGAATGATGTGATATGTTAGTTGTAAACAGTATAAGGGTGTCATTCGTTAAAAGAATTTGCCATTAGTAGCCATTTTGGAATTTTCATATTTTTTAAGGTTAATGAAAGTGAATTTTGGATCACCCTGTATAAAATTATCTTAATATTTGTTAATACGCTGTGAATAATTAACACGTTTATTTATCGCATGTAAAATACACGTTAGCTACCTTTCAATTTTCCAACGAAACCATTCTTGCAATGCTGATGCCTGCAGGCAAAATCATTCATTGAAAGTTTTAAGATTTTTTTCGCCATGTGGGTACAGTTATAGCATTCAGCAAATGCAATGCTTTCTTTAAAATATAGATCGTGACTTTTTACGCTAATCTGCTTTCAGATATAAGTATTTTCTTTAGATATGATATATATATGATATGCCTAAGGTTAAGCACCAAACGCTGGTAAATTAAAGATGTGAGTTAACAGAATCAAGAAGCCCTTTTTCTGAGACATTTTTTAAATATTCCCTTTAAATAGTTTTTTAATTGAGATTTTTCAGTATTTTTTATTATTCATGGGCGATTTATGGGAACATTACTGTAAATAAGCATTCCTTTTTAGAACTAATATAAACTTAGACATAAGGGAAGAAAATAAAAAACATTTTCAAACGTCAGAATTTGAAGGAACATTTGTTTGAGAAGTGCATCCATGGACGAATTTAAAACTCATAAAAACATTTATTGGCATAAATACATTAAAAAAACAATTTGAATAGTTTGAACTAAAATGTTGAAAGCTAGCCGCCCAACCGGGATGGTGGTTAGCGACATTAACTGCCGTACCAGATGACTCAGGTTCGAATCCCGGAGAAGGTATGCATGTTTGTAAATGTATAGTGTCCATGCTGCATGATGTCACTCTAAGCATGCAAAGAATCGAAATTGGTGGTAGGGGGAGAGGGGTTGGCGAAACTGAGGTAAAGTAGTACTTTCACCTGTATGGTGCTCGAGGCTCTCGCCGACGAACAGGCTCAGTCTTGCTCTCCTTGCCACGATGTATTTCGTGGGCTTGTTCTGATGTTACTGTCAGACAAGTGAGATAATTCCCAACAATAACAAGCTTCAAAGATTAATTCAGGCAGAAGTGCTTGTAAAGAGCTTCAGAAATTTGACAAAATTAACTTTTGGAGTTTTAAACAATGGTTTAAAAAATCTTTCAGAACACAAGAATCTTTAAAATGCAAAAAGAAAGAAAACGTAAAACTGCAAAACGGTCATTACATGGGTATGGTATTAGAAATTTGCAAACACTAAGAAAGAAAAAAAAAGGTAATACCGTAGTTTCTCACATTTTCCTTAAATATATATATCAGATATATATATATATATATGCAATTTTTATAAAATTTTATCCATTCAACAAACCTGAAATCTAATTTGATAACAAAATAATTTTTTACATAAGTGAACTATTTTAAGTTTATCTACATAAGCTTGTAGAAACATTAGGTTACTTGAAAGCAGAAGACGAAAAAAATAAGTAACGCTCTCGTTGGAACTCGAAACACGGACCTTTCGAATACCCGCTGAGTGTACTGAGCACTACATCACGAAGGCATGCCAAGAAGGCGGGAGAAATACCTTTAATACTTCCCCTTTTAAAGGGCGACTGAGGATTAGGGGACCCAATCGCCAAATCCTGGTGATGGAGAATCATCCTCCATCACCTTTTACAGTTCGGGCACCACTGTAGAGACATTAGGTATTTTTGAAGCAGGAGATGTGAAAAAAGAGCAATGCCCTCGCCGGAACTCGAACCAGGGAGCTCACGAATACGCTCCGAGGCGTGCTAACCACTACACCACGAAGGCATGCTAAGAAGGTGGAAGAAATACCTTATAAGCTGAAATATTGATTCTCAGATTTAACTAGAAAATGGGCTTTATTTTTTTAATTTTAAGGATACCTCGCATTTAGGATTTTACAAATTTTATGCTTTATAATAACTGAATAAAATTGGTTTGCTTGAATTTCTGAGCATATTTGAAAATATGAACGCAGGTGCTTCTGCCAAGAAGGAAAAAAAATATGAGTAATCATATATCTAAAATATATTATTTCAACGAAATTTCAAGATTTCCTTCCAAAAATGCATTTCTGAGAAGAAAAAAAAATATTTTAGTATGACGATAATAATATGCAATTTTGGTAAGTAAATTATAATACATACGCGAATATTTACCTGAAAAATAAAATAAAAATTTTTATGTTCTTCATTATCGAAATCGTCTTACGCCTTTTACAAATTAAAGTCTTCGACTTGCACATAATTGAATTTATATCACGTGACAATTAGCCGAAATTGTAACTGTAGTCAAAATCAAAAAATGTTTTGTCTTTCTTATCAGATTTAAAAAAAATGATACCACAATATTTCATCGAATACTATATCGCCAAGGAACAAATGCACAAATTCCAAACCTCATTCTTTGATCCATTTTGCCCCCAATGTAGCTACCAATGACGAACAATATGTTGGAATGAGAAACAAAGAGTCTTTAGAATATCAAGTGAACACTATATCAGTCGCCGGGCGGTAAACTAAAGGAGGCTTCATTAGGTTTCCTGTGTCAACAAGTACACGCACTAAATCGATATGATTGCGGTTTGCTCAGGCCTAGGGGTGGACAGTAGGGGGGTTGGCATTTCATTCCATGCCGCAGATAGTGACTCAATTGAGTCTTTCACTTTAATCTACTGTAGAGATGCTTTCTCTTAATTACACAGAAAGGGGAAAATGTTGATGGGGAATTCTGGTGGACAATGGCCTGCGAACGGATTAAATATTAAGGGTTATTCGTGTTTGCACTTTTAAAGGATTACTTAGATATTTTTATTTTTGAAGTGAATACTACTTATTTGGTTATTCTGCCCTTAATAATATATATTGTAATTAATGTGTTTTGAAAGAAATAATAGGTTTGCATCTTACGTCAGATAGCAATAATACCTGTATGTGTTTTTATTATACAAAATAATTTATTTGTCATCATAGTGATCTGATGGAACTTTTGCATTATATTGAGAAGAACAAATAACGATTCTTTTTTTTAATTGTAAGGTTATTTTAATTTCCTAATAGTTATTTTTAATATTGAACAGCTTTCCTTATCTTCTTGTTTTCCACCTATAATTCCCTGCCAGAATGAGTTTTCAGAATCGAGTTTTATGTAAATGAAGTCTCCACTTCCATAGAAGAACTTAGTTCTTATAACAGAGAGTTGTGCCTTCTGGCCACGTCATTACTTTAAGCCAAATGTTACTACCCTTGGTCGTATTGCTACGCACCTTCTAGAATTCGTCGATGAGCTTTAAATAAGATCCAACTCCGTTAGTTATTTCTGAGCACCTTCGGGGAGGTTTTAGTTAGTTAGCATTAGATTAGTTTCTTATTTCATATCTTAAAGTTAAAGCCCAAGTGGGGCTTAAAGTTATAAGCCCGAGAGGGGCTAACTGTAAATATTCCTGAGTAAAATAAAAGGGTAATTTAACCATTCTTTGGATTCGTTCTTACAGCCTTAGAAGTAAGAGATTAGTCGCTACACACTTCTCAAGTATTCTAATTGCCAGAGACAAACAATTTAGCTAGAATCTTCTGGGATTCGACGATTGAACATATCTCATATTAGCATAAAATATATGAATGTGTCTACCATAACATTCCATTGTTGGGATAAAAGTCACAACTTTCAAATTTCAAAAGAATATAAGATTCTTCTCTCAATTTTGGATTTCTTAGAAGCTCCTGAAACTTTCAAAGCTTAGCAACATTGTGACTGGTGTAGTTCCTGTCGTAAATGTGGACAAATATATTCTAAGCTCCACCACTCTTTCGGCTAAATCCTTTGAGTTCCGTGTGCAGTATTACGGCTTCCGCTTAAGTGCTAGGCGTACCGACAATGCTTTGATAAAGTGGCAATGAATTCCAGCCAAATTGCATTTAATAATAAACTTTGCACTTATGTGTACTAATTTATTTATTTATTTATTACAAATGCCCAGAAGATTGGCTATGACGCCATTAGATATCTAACTTCCAATATTTCTGAACATTACAGTTTAAAACAAGTGTAGAGCACGAGTCAAGATGAATAGCATCAAAAATTTGATGTTGCCCGTACATCTGTACTAATTTTGAAGTGCAGTTTCTTTATCTATTTCATATTAACAGCACACAGTTATTTTCCTTACAATATCACCTTGGATATTATCGTGGATAGTTGACACAGATTTCTATCCTACAGATGCGAAACACAATAACAAATATTTCCGAGAAAGCGTTCGTGCTAGAAGTAGACATAACAAGATGCTTCTAGTCGTAACTTTGTTGAAAAAATTGCTTTCAGTAATCTGTTTCGCATCCATACCTGCAAAACTTTGCAGGTATGGATTGTGAAACAGATTACTTTGCAGGTTGATGATGTTTGTACGCTATGGAAAAAACTGCGTTGGCAAGTCTGTTTCGCATAAGTCGATCAACATGAAATAGGTTTTGCCTTCGTATAGTATCCTCTTGAAATATCTTTTGTATTTTTGGCACGAACGAGTTTCGCTGAAAAATTTCTTATTCCTTTTCGCATCTCTAGGTCTGATTAGATGAGTTGGACGACAGCGTAAGGTTTTTAATGTTTGTGTGGGCTGTTAGTATTCCTTCTTCACTTCTCACTGGTCTAATGTTGGTTTACTGCCTGTTGTGCACCGTAGGTAATAAAATGACTGAAAGATCAATAGGCTGTGTTATTTCTGATAAGTTCCCCTCGAGCAAATATCTGGCCGTTGAAGAGAAAAAAAATAATTAAATATGTGATAGAAAAATGCATCGCCTTTTAACTTTTCAAATTATAACGGTTTGTTTCTGGAATTTTATTTCGATTCAATAGATTATCTTATTTAGGTTAGGTTAGGTTAGGTTATTCAATTATGGCAAAGCACACGAGGGCTATCTGCCTAAAGGGAGGGATGCCTTCGTGGAGGACTTTCTAAGGGAAACTGGCTCGTATACACGTTACACATGGGGAAAACCACGAAAACGCCCATGCAGCCAGCCCGTTCGCGGGATTCGAACCTCGGACCGAACTACCAGTGTTCAGCGTTTTTACCGCTCGGCCGCTGGTGGGCCCTTATCTTATTTAGGATTTTTGGATATAAATCCGCATCATTTGTAACAGCGCAGATAAAATAGGTTATTTGAATTTCTTTGAAACCATCTCGAAGTAAATATAAAAGTAAAATTTAGTATATAAGCAGCATTTTATAATAAATATCGCTCTTTGAATTGCCAGTTTGAAAGATTATAGGTCTTTAAAGGTCTTTATGTAAACAAACTATGGCCTTTCTTCGACAAGTCTATTAAAAAAGAATGTAAGGAAATTATTACAATATTCGTTCTCAATCCAGAACAGGTATTTAAGTTGCTTAGGTTGTAGAGACATTAGGTTATTTCGTAGCAAGAGACATGAAAAATTAGCAGCGCCTTCGCCGGGAATCGAACCACGGACCTCTGAAATACCGGCTCAGTGTGCTGACCATTACACCACGAAAGCATGCGAAGAAAGAGGGAGAAATACCTTATAAGGTCATTTACTGAACCTAAGCAGCTGCTCAGGAGAGAAAACATAAAATGTTTCTGAAAGGCACTGAGTCCTAAGTAAATTAAATAAGTAGCTTAGGCTAAGTAAGTCAATAAGGTCATTTAAAAACATGCATGCAGTTCTACCAGTTTCTTACCTTCTGTTTCCTTATTTGAGCTTACCTTCTCAAGTCTTCAAGATGAATATCATGCTACTGGTTATGTCTTCATACCGTAATATTCTGTAACTAGCCGTACACAAATTTACAAATACGACTTATATTATGGTGTAAAAGTCTATAGAAAATCTTTGATAGAGATCGTGCGTTTGCAAATATATCGTTTTCGTTTCTTTCCTTTACAGCAATATGTTCAAATGAAAGTTCGTTTATAATACGTTATTTGTCGATTGTTAAATCAAGCTGTCTTGGTATTAGTAACTGGTGAATTATGATGATGATAATGCATTTAAACATGATTAAATTGTTTTTAACTTTTAATATATTAAATCAAGCTTTTAGAATTTTGTAATGAGGAAGCTTCTGTAGTTTTTTTTTAAGGTTTAAAATTATATGACTTTTTTCCAAACTTTTTCCGTTTCTTTCCGATTCTTGACATGAATGACAAATTTCGAACGCATTCCATCAAAAAGTTCACAGAGTTTATTCACGAATACTAATTCCATGATGTTTTTAAGTTCCGTGACTTTTTTTTTTCAATTATTTATAATTTCGAATGAACTATTCAGTTAGTTTAAGAACTTTAATACATTATCACAATCAAATTTTGTTCTTTCACGGAGATGGGAAATGTAAATGTTTTATTTTTAAGATACCTTTCGCATTGCAGATTTATTTAATTGATAAAAACTTACTTAATCTTTTCACTGTTTTCGAGAAAGACAATTTTAAGAATAAATTGCGCCTTCATGCGAGCTAAAAATTCAGTCACAGCTGTATATAAAATGGACCTTATTAAGTTAAATTCAATGTATTCAATTTAATTTTTATTATTATAATTTCAATTTAATGTAAAATTCCTTCAAGATCTAGCCATTGTATCAGCTATTTTCGTACAGCTGTATGATTTTCTGTTTAAACTATCTATAGCAAAGCGTAAAGAAAGTGAAGAATAATCTCCGATGAAGAAGAAAAAATGACGAGTAAAGAATCTTTCAGAAAACTCACTGGCTGTCTTAGAATCTGGAGAAAATACCCTACCTTAAAGTTTTAGAAATAGAGTATGAATAAGTGATTCATATAGAAAAATAATTCTTCACATAAGCTATTAGACTCCTTTCAGACGGTTGTATAAATGTTATACCTGGGTTAAGTCGAGCTTCGTTGCTAAGTAACCAGAACTTTCTACGTCACAAAAACTGGTTTAGGTTTTTTGGCATAAAGTTCGAAGTTTCCAACTTTATGCCGATTTGGTATAAGTGCCTACCAATCAGAGCGAACGCACCAAACCTGAACGGGAAAACAGCGGCAAAGCTGTAGACACATAGACGCATGCGCAAATTTAGCTTCTGTAATTGGCTAAGGCTTAGACCTTGTCTCGAAGATGTGAATGGAAATCTCGCACTTTATGTCTTTTAACTAAGCCTTTTTATAAGTTTATAAGAAAAGACCATGAACGATGATGTTTCTACAGATCTATCCTCAATGCAGTACGGTATGTGGCTAGTGTAAAAATTCATTATGATTTCAAAACTGATTCTATTGACTCAAAAATAATACAGATTCGCTTCATTTCTTTGAAATATAGGCTGCTTTTACATATACAAATAGTTCCTTAAGAAATTGTGATGCAAAATGGATTACATATATATAGGGACCTAAAACTGTCTTGCACTATTTTAATTGATAAACTTTTATTTTCTTTAATTTCACCGAATATCGTCGGACTCAGACAACAGAATGCATTACATGCGTCTATCCCAACTTCTCACTCCATGAGAATTTTGATTCTTGCCTTACGGCTGCGTTTGTTTATTAAAAACATTCAATACCATAATGCCTAATTGTCTGTTTCAAATCTAATAAGGTTTAGCTGCTTCATTAGCTCGGCATTTGCCAAAGCAAAGTAACGCTTCAATTTCTTAGCAGTATTGATCATTTTATATTTTTTAGTGATAAATTTGGTTATAGAAAACTTTGGAAACTCCTTGAAAGTTTTTATAAATAAAACACTTGAGCGGTAAATTGATCAGTTCGTGTTAACGATGTATTATGATAAAGCAGCGTGAGGTGTACAATAATTGACAGTTTTCTTAGTATTAGAGAATTAAAAAAAACTTATAGAGCTTACCATGGAATTTGAACTCACAAACTTCAAAACATCGGTAATTATTGAAAGAAAAATCATGAAGCAACTGATAAATAAGTCTCTAATCATGTAACTGATTCTGGCCACCAAAATCCTATGCCTTTCTCGTTTATGACAAAGCTGGGTTTTGTAGAAAATTTGGTTTGATTAACAAGTTATAAATTTGGACCCATATCTTACTAATATATTGTGCGCTTAATTCAATTTTGTCTTTAATTAAATAAAAAAATATTAAAATTAAGCAAACACTAAGTATACAAAGGTAGGAGACACAGCATATCAATCAACATATCAGTTTCAACATTCGTGGGAAATTATTCCATTGCATTCGGAATCTTTAATTCTCAGCGAAGTGCATCAATACATGTGAGTTACATCTTTTCTTCTCATTCAGCGCTTAATGAAAGAGAAATTATTGCATTATTAAGGAAGTGAGAAATCTAGAACGCCGGAGTCACACAAAGCAGCGAAATATGCTAGTTTCCCCATGTCCCACCAGTGGCGCCGTCGTCTCTTAATAGCCTCGATAAGGTGTACTAAGTGTGAAAGAACCTGTGAGATATTGTACAACGCTCCGATCTGACAAGCACAAGTGGCAACAACATTAATAGCTGAAACACGCATGGCTTGAGCCTTGCTTTTGCATTGCTTATGAAAAGGCGCTGAAGAAAAAGCAAGAATAGACAGAAGAGGAGGGACAACCCAGAAAAAAAAAGGAGCAAGAACAACAACAGTGTCGACGATGAAAAGACTCCAGCTCTGAAAAGGGAACTAGCTATCGAAGTGGATAGCCGGTGTCACACCATGAGTATGACAGTTAATGAAAGTCATCGTTCTATCCTTACTTTTAAAACGCTTCCTTAGTCTTAGTGATGCTTTGTCTTAGAAAGGGATTAGAATAGACTTAAGGGGTCACCCAGAAATGCTGCAGCGGTATTTTTAAGTCATTTTTTAAGTATGAATTTAGCCTATTCGTGACTTTTACTTCACAAATTTCCACGTTTTGACAACATTTGACACTTAAAATTTGCAACTTTGTCTCAAATTTTGGAAACTTAGTTTTGAAATACTAAGAATTCTCATTAACAGAAAATTTTATCTCTATAGATTCAATTTCTGGGAATGTAAATTCCAGTCTTGTAAAAAAGTGTATGTAAAAGTATAAGCAAGTGTTATTACCATTAAGTCTCGATTGTACGGCATAATCTTATGATATAAGCAAAATGTCGGATAACTCAGAATGGAATTGAAGATCAGATGTTTAACGTCTGATCTTATATCCTATATACTATATACTGCACTATAATATCCTATGTACTGTACAAACTAAACAAAAAACAAAATTTTTTTAGTATCTTGACTCAATACAAAGTAAACCAAATTATTGCATGTTGAAATCGGTACATAATTACATTCTTTCATGCCTGTAAAAACAATATTGTGGGACGTATTCAAAAAACAAATGATAACATACACTCTGCAAAATTAGCCTCACTATTAAGATAAGATCAACTAATACTTATCACGTTTGCTAATAATCAAAATAAAGATAATAAGTTCTAGTGTGAAGTAAGCTTTCATGTAGTAAGTCTAATAAAATGAAATATCGAGTAACCGAAAGCCGGGTAATATAGACTCTAACGTCCTTCTAATTATGTACGAAAGAAAAAAACCAACCAGTCGTTTTGACCACCCAGTCGAAACATATTCAATAATCGTTAGCAGAGGGGTAACCTGAATTTCCATAAATGGCATGATCCTTAATACCAAGTTAAAAAAATTTTTTAATGTTTGGGAGTAATCATTACACATATTTTTAAATTTGCAATATTGTTTACGTATAAGTGTTAAATACTTAGTAACATACAAATATAATAAAATGCAGATGATCAAAGTTTAAAATTCACCAGTTTTGCGGACTGAAATTGAGATTTTTATCAAATTTTTAAATTAGTTAAGATCATTAGAATTTAGAATAAAATATCCTTTGAGTTTTATCAAATACAAGTTTAGAATCAATTTTCCCTAAATTTTATCAAATTAAATTTTTCGAAAATTATAATTGAATAATTTTTTTTTCTTCATTTATAAATCTCAGGAATTCAAATTCTTTATTAGAATCAGATGTCTTGCATTTCTATTTGAATATGTATCAATTTCTCACTTTGTTTACATGATTTCATATTTTTTCTGCCCATTTATGTTTTTAGAGAAAAGTTTTTTTGCTATTGAAAGCATACTCACTATGCTTTTTGATTAAAAAATCCTGAGAAATCGATTTTTCTTTTCTATGATGTTCACGCAAACATCTGAACTACAGTTCATATCTTTTGAATAACAAGAAATGCCTTTGGATAACGCTGCTTACTTTTGTCTTATATTATTTAGATTCAGCAATTTTATGTAATCTTACATATTTATGGTATTACTGGTCAGACTTTTAAAATAAATAACTTATTTATTTTTAAAAATCATGCAGCAGCTTCTGTTTTTAGAAGAATTTTTTATAGTTTAATGCCCATTTTAAATCCAAGGATCCAAGGATTAATTATTACGGAGTGCCTAGGGTAAAGAACCTTCTACCTCCACTTCATAGTTAATAAAAGGGAGCAGAAATAGGAAAAAGTACATGAAAGACGTTAAGGAAAAATAAAAAGGAAGTCAACAGGACTTGAGAAAAATTACGGAGACAAAAAGAAGAACTTACAAAAATATTATAAGTTCGGAAAAATTAAGCAGCGATTAGCGAGTTCGGTCTCGGGACCTTTCGGTCTCGAGTCTAACGCGCTAACCACTGAGCTAGAGAGAGCACAGATTTTTTTAGTATTTTCAGATTTTTAATAATTTTTGGGGGGGGGTATTTTACAATTTTTTAACATGAATACAACACCAAAGATAAAGCAGATAGGAAAGATTTTACGATTAATAGGCTCCTTGGTCACATGGATTATAATATAGTTATATGCTAGTAGTGCCCATTTTAAATTTCAGTATTTCTATTATGACACATTTCTGAAGCTTTGCACGCATTTTCATTCGCTGATTTAAATGAAAATCTCTTCTACGTGGTTCTTGTGTGGAAAATTTTAATTTCTGTCTAAATTTGTGCCTATGATTAGATATAGCACAATAATATTACTAAATTCCTCCTATGTTCCTTAACTTAATCTGTCAATATAAAGCACCTGAAAAGACGAGAATAAAAACATTTCTTGAATATGACAAACTACTGGGCGACTGTTGTTTTTCACAGTGCAGTTCAAAATTTCTTTTACTTCTTATTTTATATTTACTTCAGGTGCTAGTTAAAGCAGAACGAGTTCTGTCATTTTTAATATATTTTCAGGGAGCCCCTTATCATTAGTAATTTTAATACGAAATATGAAAATTTACCTAATGCGCAGTGCTGGAGAAGGTATCCCCCCTCCTTTAGCGAGCTTTTCAGTTTCTACTTACCAATGGGACCTCTTACTACTGCCTTTGATGGTGAAATCGAAGCTATTGCTATGACTATTCAATAACTGTCGATTCGTAGCCACTCTTTTGTAAATGTAATCATATTGTCAGATTCCAAGAGTGCGTTTCAGGCTCTTCTGAATAATCAAAATAGTTCCCAAAGAATCCTAGACTGTAGGCCTTTGCTTAACGCAATGGCACACAGAATTTCTTTCCAACGGATTCCAGCTCACTGTGGAATTATGAGAAATGAAAAAGCTGATACTTTGGCTAAGAAAGGAACCTTCATAATGCAACGCATTCTCAACCGCTTTCATTTCATACTAGTAAATTGTTTGTTAACCTGACTCTTAAGAAAATTCTTAAGCAGGATATGACTCAACGTGCTGTGGATAAGACTTGGAGGATTTTGGGAGAAGAGACAACTTTAATTCCCAGTTTTCCAAGAAAGACAGCGGTAGCTCTATTTAAAGACTGACCGGACATGACAGTTTGAGAGATCACCTCTACATAATTGGAGTTGTGGATTCCACAAACTGCATTTTGTGTGACTCCAATCAACCTATGATTTTTGAACATTTAAGTAATTGTATTGCACTGTCTTGGTATGAGAACATTGTTAAAAAGTACTGGAGAGCCCGTGAACTAATGGCTTAAGAGCTAATGCTTGGCATTTGTAAAGTAAATAAATTTATCTAATGATGCCAGATCTATAATGTAATCTATGCCATCTCTTATAATTTATAGTATCATTTATGATGCATATCCAAAATTATAAATTAGAAGTTAGTTATAGCAAATATTAAGCTCTAATTAATCGTATTTGAACCGCAAATCCCATTAATGATTAACGATATTTTAATTATCACAAATCAGTCATTAAAATAAAAGCTTAATTCTCGCAGTTAGCCTTCAAATCACCTAATATTTATTAATTAGAGAGCCATAATATTAATAAAAAGGAAGGCGCAGAAAAGCATAATGACTCCCCGAAAGCCTTCGAAGCCCTAGTATTAGTTAATTCGACAGCCTTAATCTTAACTGAAAGAAAGGAATAGAAAAATATAGTTTTTTTTAATATTAGATAACATTTTCTGCGGAGATTCTACGCTTAAATTGCCGTTTTCAATGATATTAGTGCATTTTGTGGTAGGTCAGTAATTTAACACTGGCTGGCAGTTGACAAGTAATCCTGCACAGTATCATCTGTCAGTTATGAACGGGCCAGGCACATTGATAAATTTTTGTTCAGATACTTTTCTGTTTCCTAAGTAATTATCGTATTCCTATCCTAAGGTTTGAAATAGAAATGTAAGTACTCTCCAACCAGGGAATTTCAATCCTCATCTAGCATTCTGCTAAAACACTTATCCAGGTAGAAAAGGAATACTAGAATAATTTATCAAATTGTCAGATGGCTTCTGAGAGAAATCGAAAGCACATTTTCAGTAGATGATTTAGTGAGACGCATGCTGTTATAGGTACTGAAAGTTTTCATGCAGCTTTTTGAAATTTGTTATCCATACAAGATAAGATAGAAGAAGTATAACTCTATCAAACGCTGTTCTGCTGCACGGACTACACTAATCCACCCTTTTAGTAAATACAGTGGTCCGGGAACCACTTGTAGAGTCATCAGTTTTAGAAGGAGCTGGAAAAAGGAAAAAAAAAGCGGTGTCCTTGCCGAGATTCGAATTCCGATGCTAGCCGGACGCGCTTCCAATTACACCACGTAGATACGCGGCGAAGAGGGAGGAAATACCATATAAAACCTACGAGATGCTTAAAATATTCTTTTAATATTTCCTTATATATATATATATAATTTGAATTTAAAGACACTGCATTAATTGCATTGATGTCCAAAAATTGTTTTCTTTAGAGAAAGAAAACATTTTTTAGAGAAAAGAGAATAAAAGTTGTTTAGATTTGAAAATAATTATAAAATCAAATAAACACATAATTTAGTCTTTTTCAGAGAATAATGTGCTAAAAATGCATCAGTTCTTCTTGCAATTTTTCTCGTAACAATCATGACACGCAGAGACTTTTTCCTAAAATTCGAAGAACCTACTCAACTTTATCTTTCGAAACGCCACACATGGTACAGAAAAATAATTGAATTAATTAAATAAATGTGTGATTAAATTAATAGTATTAAACCATGGTTAACTTAGGATAAACAAAAGCCTCTAAGCATCACTCTGCTCTTTCAAATAAAACTGCTTCGTTATTTTGACTCCTAATTCGTTTAAAGCCTTATTGACGAAATGGATAGAGTCCTCAGACATTCTTCTTTCTGAGGATATATAGTAAATATAAAATGTTGCATTCAAAGCGGAATTTTCAATTACGCAAAGAAGGGATGTCCATCTTACACGAGGCTATGACGCACTTAAGCTAGAATTACTTCACTCAAAAATTAAGAATTTAAGCCCTGATTCACACATAGCAAAGCGCCTGGATGACTGCGTGATGGCAGTAATCACGAAAAAAAAACATTTCTGTTCCAAGAAACGACTTAAAATTCATATGTCATTACAGTATTTCGTTTTTGTTCTGTTTGAGTTAATTTATATACTTTTCAGTGACAATGCATTTTATCTAATCTTGCCATTTATCTTCTTTTATATATACTGCAAAATGTTCCCCTCTTTCATGCTTTCCTGTTCTCCCTTTGTATCTAAAAATGAACCGAAATCTGAAGAGATTCCGACCCATTCCATTTGAGTGGGAATTCCTAAATCTGCTTCAAATGCTGAAAGCCTTTTAATTAGGTGTGACAGAGTTCAGCTTCTTTGCTTCCTAAAACTGGAAAAGGGGAAATCTGCAGCTAAAAAAACGAGGCATCGGATTTACTTAATTTTAAATAAGCAGCTGCGTATGGACTTTAAAAATGAAGAAAGCTGGCATCTAAGCTTAAATGCCTCTTCTCCAGTGCGTAGTTGTTAATCCTGATACAAGCTTAATTAATTAAATTATAATTATAAATAATCATGCATATGCAAAGATCAAGATTGTTGGGACCTTTTACAAAATGTGTCCGATATGTGCCTCACATCATCATCTGAAGTCCTTCATCTACGAATTTCTGTCGCTATTTCTGCATTCATTGCGTTTTCTAAGATCCGATCTATTTGGGAACTAAGAACGCATTTTCTCTCTCTCTCTCGCCTCAATCAGTAATTGCTATTTCTACTCCGTCGCGCTGTATTCCCGCTGAATTTGACACTCCGGAGGGTCTCGGAATGAATTCCCGGCCGTCGCAATTACAGGAGATCGTTGGTGGAATCGGCCGCTCCTGTTTTTGACGGTTTATTATTGCGAGTAAAAGGTTTCTCTCTCACTCTTCCACACACCGCTCTTTTATGGTTTTGTTTTGCCCGTAAACAAAATGAGGAATTTTCCGTAAGTTTGAAGTCTTTAAGTCGAATTCGAGTTGAGGTTTAGGAAGATTGGTTACAGCTCAAGGGAAGCGATGTCGATAAATATTTTTGAGGCGCGCGCGCCGTGAATGATTGTAAGAGAACGATGCTTTTATTAAGGGGAAACTTTATGAAAGGGTGAATAAATAATGCTTTATTTGCTTGTGTGTGTTGCAGAAGAATACTTGGTATGGTTCTGAGGAAAGTGAAGCTATATGCAACTTGACTAATTGTTAATTCATTCGACATTGGTATGTTTAATCAAACAAAATATATTATTAACTTTGTAGTGTAATTTGATGCTTTATTTCCATCATTTCACTAAATATGTTTATAATCGAAATAGTTTATTATTATAAATGTGACAGCAAAATTAATAGAAGCATTTTCGAAGTTTGCATTGCATTTTTCAGTTCTTTTGATAAAATTACAAATATTTCAACATATTTCTTCAAACTATGATAATGCTAACCCAGAAATCTGCTTCGAAAAAAAGACAACTGGGTAAACGTATTGTCAGTTGTGAAAAGCCACTGATCATGAGCTGACCTACTTTGAGTAAGAACGTATGCACTCTTCTTCCACTCATAACAGAGTTCTAATATTGCTGCCACCTTTTCAAAAATAAGTTTCTGAACTCAGCTCTAAAATGTGAGCTTGCAAGTGACGCATCTTGTGTGCTTGTATTAGAGTCGGTGGATGCACTTTTAGCATTTGTAGTGGTTATATTATTCATTTGTTGTTGTTCTAGTGTAGGTCTAGTGGTTATTCCAGTGTGGGTGTCCCACCTGAGTTTAAGCCTGAGATCTTTCAGCATAGCAACGGAAAAGTTTCCTGACTACAGAATGTTTCTTCGCCCACATTTAATGGCTCACAGCCTGCAAGTAGAATACGTATACATGCTTTTAAACTGACCATTCGTATAGATATATTATATGGCCTTCCAAGCAACCAATTTAGCCTGAAAGACTGGGTATTTGCTTTTCTTCCCCGGGTTCTAATAACTTCATCATTATTCACTAAGTAGTAATAACCGCTATCAGTTCCATGCTTCCCTTTGGGATTTTTCATTAAACAACCGGTGGGTTACTAGTAAAAGTTACATTAAATTCTACCCGTCAAAAAGGCAGCTGTGAATTGCAGGATTCATAATTTGCATGAATGTATGTTTTGTCATAGATTGTATAATTTTCCTTCAGTCTGAGCGCATGGAATATTGCACTACAAAGTGCAATGGGAGCATCTCTTCCAGAGCAAAGATGACACTTGAAGACGATGTTCGGTGTATTTGATAGAGAATGTAAATAAATGATCTTTGGGTCGAGGTCAGAAAATTCTGTATCTCCATACGATGTAAATCCCCCTCTTGAAATTTTCGCTATGCTTTCGTCAGCTATGGTGGACCACATTTTCAGCATCCGCGAGGGCACACCCCAGTTCAAAGTTGTAGTTCTGAGCATCGATTTAGAAATTTTTAGTAGTCTTTCATTCAGTTCCTTTAAGTGGGAAGTCCGAGACGAATTATTATTAATGATCATCCCAAAACTTCATCATCAGCACAGACAGACGCATGATGTTCGTACAAGGTGTTTTCCACGGCAGAATAACATGCCTTTTGTTGTGAGTATGGGACGTAATTAGCTTGTGGTCATTAGCCCCAGGGCATTATGAGAACGAATTTCATATGCATTTTGACTACATGCTTTAGTAACCAATAAAAAGCCCCCTGCGTAAATCATCTACGTATTAATATCCTCATCAAATTGGAGCACAGCTGCGTGCGGTACGAGGTCCCACAACAATAGACTTAGATAGTTATGTAACTACGAGGCAGATCCGGAGAGAGCACTGATGAATTTTCACGTTTCCCCCTCCAAAAATCCTAAAAGGTCTATAGAATGCTACCCGTATAAAATGTGGTGGACGATAATCTGGCACCATCTGTATTTAATCGACTGGGTTTCGTACTTCTGCCACCAGTTTGATGTGGCAGAGAATGTAAGGAACTATCACATTCTCTTTAACGTGGTCTTTACCCGCGCTTAGAATGTCCGTCTAGCTTTTGAAGATTTGTAGTTCGAATATCTGCAAGGAACTTTTTTTCACATTTCTAGCTTCGAAAAAAGCTATAGTCTGTACAAAAATAAATAAATAAAGGAAAAACAATACTTCAAACTACTGTTAAGTTTCTTGGGAACTAACAAAGACGAAAAGGCATTAAGTCTGTATCTTTTGCTCAAATTTCTTCAAACTTCTTTGATGTTTCGTTGTTGATACATTTCTAGTAATAGAAAGAGCGCTGACCAAATGCGGACCTAAAATACTTAACAAACAACGAAAAACCGTGCAAAAGGGGTGGAAAAAAGGCCTAACCTCAAAAACCAAAATATAGACTGAGAGTCCTCCAAAGAAATGGCAATCTTATATCTTAATTATATGTCAAAGATCTCATATAAAGAGAATAAATACAGAAATGGTAATATAGAACGGAAGATATTACCTGCAAGTTGTTTCAGTTGCAATATGTTCAGCTGTAAACTATAAAAATATGAAATGTCGTAGATTGGTCAACTTATCTTTTTCGTAGATTTTAGCTAATGATTGTAATATCATGGAGTGTAATATGATACAAAAATGTTTAAATTCTCTCAAATTCATTCTCTCGAAAACAAATTTTTCTTTGCATTTCCTGAAAATCTTATTGGTAATATTATGAGCACTTTATTTCAGTTTGATTATATTGCAAACGATTATTTGAATATAATCTATCAATTTCAAATCGTTTGTTTTAAACTACTAAAAATATTAAAAAAGAAAAAAGAAAATACATATTAATTTTTTAAAGTAAATTAAAGTCTTATATTCATAAGAAGTCAGTGCACGTACTTAGATGTTTGAGTTTAAAATGTTCTTCGTAAATTTCTGCATTTAAATGTGGAAATTCAAAATTGGATTACCAAACAGAAGACGGCACATTAACACATATCAGAGGGCACGTAGCAAGTGTAAAAAAGAACAATAATCTTATTTCTCATACGAGTCAAATAACACGGATTAGAAAAACTTTGATGGCAGTAATCGAACATTTTTGTTAATTTTCTGTTCTGGACCGTAACGACAGTCATCCATGCAGTTTGGCAAATTGCCACTTCTATCAGCTGTGGCTATTCCACGAATCGTAACAGCTTAAATTTAACATTGATGCTTAGAAAAAATTAGCAATTTAAAATAACACATGTAAAAGAAATGTTTTAAAAAAATTTCCTCTTTGATTTCATTTTTAATAATGTCCTTTATCATAATTTAATATTATTAGCGTAATTAATAGCAGTCGTTTTAAATGGTTAGCATTATAGCATAACTCGGCTGCGGAATATCGGTCAATGTTTCTAGAGCCATGTGATTCCTGAACACACATCAATATGTCCTCTACTTCCTTCCACTTGACAGATTGTGAATTTTATCTCGCAACAAACTCTGACGTCATTACATCAGTTTCTTTAAATAATTTGCCATTTTATTGCAGGCATTTTTCACTAAACAGACCCTTTTGTTGTTTCCTTAAAATATATGGAGAATAATCGTTATTCTGATTAAAACGTTTCACTAGAAATGGCCGAAAGTTTTCTAAATGAAAACATCATTGTATGTTCAGTTCAATTGAGCTGAAATTATCATTTCATGAGACTCGAAACTGCATACATAAAAACATAGAAATGCAGCTTACTTTGTATTCCAATTTTTATTTGTTCCTTTTCGAAAGCACGTCATTCAAATCTAACAGCCTAAGCCATCATTAAATGCATTCAAAACTGATAGCATTTAATGATGCCAAATGGTATCAGCTTTTAATGTTATCAATTATTACACAATAATGTGAAATTTTCTGTCACTTGAAAATTCCTGTTGTATGAAGTGAATATTATTAGGCAAAGGGATGCACAAAAATAAAAATTCCTTGTACACATACGCAAGGCATATAGTGCAAACGCTTGCTTGAGTTTTAGGCACTTTTTATTACATTTAACATTTTCTTGCATGTAGTTGATATTGTAAACATTGATAAATATCTGTTTTCTACCTTATGATATTGTACATCTGCATATACTTCTTTTACATTTTATACTATTTAAATACATATGTAGTACATTTATATGCTTATATGTACATAAATATGTGCTTTAAAAATGCATATATTTATTGTGTATCTGTGTGTGCATAAGTTTCCATTGTGTTTCAGTGTGTTTCTCTGTGTAAATAATTATAGGGTATTTAAAATAGGTACCTGGACGTAAGACATCTCTTGCTAAAGTTACTGACAAAATCGTCTTGTCAAATTGCAGATATTTCGTCAAATGGTGGCTAATTTGTCAAATGTTTCCTTTATTTTTATGGCTGCAACGTCATTAGGATTTTTTAAGCAGGAGACGTGAAAAATCAGCAATATCCTCTCTGGGACTCGAACCTGGACATCTCGAACACACGCCGAGTGTGCTACCGTTACACCACAAAGGCGTGCTGGAAGGAGGAGAAAATACCTTAGATACTCCCCCTTTTAAAGAATGACTGGGGATTAATTCCCAGTTATCGCCAACCAGATCGCCAAACCCATCACAACCAGATCGCCAAATCCTGGTTGTGATGAATCACTATCCACCATCTTTTAGTTCGGCCTCCATTGTAGCGACCTTAGATTATTTTGAAGAGTGAGACAATGAAAATGAGCAATGCCCTCGCAGTGACTCGAATCTGGTTCTCTGGAATAAGCGCCAAGTGTGCTACCGTTACACCATGAAGGCATGTTGGAAAAGGGAGAAAATACCTTATATGGTATTCAAGGATGCTAGGAAAAAATTCTGGGAATCTTTTCCCTTCTTTTAGAAAACTAAAATGTGCATCAGATCAGAAAGATATCTGGTACTTTTTCAATCACCTGATACATAAATTTACAAGAGAAAAAACAATGACAAGCTGTGGTCAGATTAATTATGTGAGCAAATTGTTTCTAAGTTTTAGTACTTAAAATACTTTTATACTTAATTAAAATGGATGAAAAATTAGACATAGTATTTAAATAATTTCGAGACTGTATTTTGAAACTCATTCCTTTCTTTTTGTTAGAATTTCCAACATATTATGCGTATTTCCAAATCAAAAGTAAATAATTTATTCTGTTTGTTGTGAAATTTACCAGTATTTTTTCGGAGATTACTAGTATTTCTTTAAGAATACTGGTGTTTTAAGTTTACTAGTAACTTAAAATACTTTAAGTTTATTAAGTACAAGTTAATATCTTACTATAAAAATTATCTTCCTGCCGATTGTGAAGTGTTTGCAAAATATTTAAATTACTAAAATTAAAATATCCGAAGCTAAAACTGAAGATCACTGATAAGACCTTACTTTACACATGCACATGTGAAAACGTGCATTTGATGTTTCTTTGAAAGATGAGATTTATTTTTATTTACATTTTGTAGCTCGCTGTAATTAATTTACTGGCTACCTCAGAATAATGCTCCAAGTTACAAGCTGACTTTTCGAAAACTTTAGAAGTGAAAGCACAGCAAAATGTCATTTTTAAACATACAAATTATTCAAGGTGGTCCTATTACTGAAGCTCACATCTGTAACTCTTTACTATGCAAGTACGAACCATCTAAATTTTTCACGACCATGGAAAATTTTATAAGATTAACTGGCTTTTAATGCTGTTAAAAACAATTAAAGCACTAAAGCAATGCAAAATCACCCTATTTAACCTTTGAGAAATGGGACGAAGTACGATGATAATTCTCTTACGTATCAAAACATCACTTAATACAAAGACAAGAAGATACGAAATATCAGTTCAAGGTAAACATCCTCTACTAAGTTACACTGTTGTGGTTCAAAAACTTGAAAATGTTAAAACATGAAAGTTAAAAATTTGTTTTCAACTCTTGTTTAATGACACAAAACATAAAATGTGTAGATTATGTTAACATTATTATATTGTTAAAGCATTCCATTAATGAACTTGAATAACTCTAAACAGTAAGTTGTTCATATTCCTATTGATGATGCCATTTTCCTTACTTAATATTATATTTGAGATCTTTTTTCTGAAAAGAAAAAAAAGATTGTGAGGAAAGGTACCTGAGCTTCTGTTTATTTACAAGTATCCACTCATTTAATTCTAGTTTACAATAGGCTATCAATCAACGTCTTTTTACCTGAACCACAGCTTCTTTTCTAAAGAAATCATACAGGAAGCTGTGGGGCAAATGGTGGAAACGTTTTACCTTTCAAGTGAACATATTTGTAACAGAAATCGCTTTGTAGCCATTCCGCGGATGTCGAACTTTGCAGAGAAGTGTAAATTCCAGTAACTTCGAATCCCATGACGAAACAAACGGAGCAAAACAGAGAAAACGAAAAAAATTCTTCAAAAAAGTTAAGGCAAAAAATCGCTGCACTGCGCTCTCTCTTTCTCTTGCTCTATCTACAGCAAGCAAGCAGGCATCTCATATGTCAACCAGCTTTGTGACGCTGTCGTTCAAGCTGCGTAGCCCCTTGTCGAGCTTTGAAGCTTCGAGGGGGTCGATCTCGAAGGGGGGATCGGGCAAAGAGCTTTCAAGCGTCACCTCCACATTACCGGACAGATAAAATATGACCCGGCCTTGTCAACTGAATGATGACTAATTTGAAATATGTCCTTTTTACGCGGACATCCGCGCCACCGAGAGACACTAGTTCTGGCTGTCTCAGACATTGATGGACTGCTCGACCGTTCCGAAATTTTGCGCCCCGGCCGCCCCATCTTTCTTCCCCCATCACTCCATCACGGGACTTAAGCCCCACCGCCGTTACGACAGTCAGCCAACCAAACATCGGGTTTTTATTTCATGGTCGTCAAATATTTGGCGAGGAATCGCTTTGTGGGAAGTTTTAGCTATGGAAAGAGGCAAGCTTAGAGAGCTTAGATGCACGTTTTATTTTAAATTTCAATCAGGCAATACTTAGTTTACTTGATAAGCTACTGATAACTTTGCTATTCTTAACCTGGATTACTTAATTCTGTAAAATACTTAAACGTTCGTTCGGCTTAGTAAGTACATCTAATATTTGCTGCAAATGATACAAAATAATGCTTGAAAATTAATTTATTATAAATGTTTAATTACATGCATTCATTTTACACAAATGTTTCATCAAACAGTCTGAGGCTTTAACTGCAAATCATATGTCTTTTTACTTCCTTGTACGAAGTAAAGGAAGCATTCTAATTGCAAAACCTTTCTGGTATCATATTTCAACAGAAATATCCGTTCTGACCTTTCCCAAATCCATTTGGACGAATGTTTTGGGTGTCATCTCTACGTACGGATAGAACAGAGGATTGATTTTTCCAAAACGCATTATAAAATGGGTACAAAATGGATTCAAAAGAGTGGTTTTTCGTGACATCCGAGCATACGTATGTATGTACGTAAATATCTCGCATAATTAAAAAGAACCATTAGCCGTAGATCTTGAAATTTTGTGCATGGGACTGCTATAACATCTAGTTGTGCATCTCCCTTTTTTACTACAATCATCAGTTCCAAGAATATATACACACTCACCCCTTAGTCTTTATCCACCTTTATTTTCTCAAACGTTGGGTCCTAGTCATACATTTCCAATTTCAGAAGTGTTTTAAATGACGAAAATATTCATGTTTCCGCAGTATCAAATATAAAAATTAATTTTTAGCAAATAGCAAAATTTAATTTTTAATGCGATATCCCGATTCCTATACATACACTTGGTAAAATTTTATACTTGCTATGAAAAAAATAAAATTATAAGAAGCATGACACCCGTATGACAAAAAATAAATTTGGGATATTTAATTTCAAAATTCGCAATTTTTGATGTCATTTTCAACTTGCCTTCAGAAATCAGTTAATTAAGTTAGAATAATTGGAGGAAATAAGTTTAAATTAAGTGCAGCAAAAATGTGCCTAATTCCATACGCCGCACAAGGAATTCATGTGTTTTCTGTTCACATCAGGTTTTTTTTCTGCATTGTTTACTTAGCTTTATCACTTAATGTAAGTTGTGCATGGGAGAGCGCATTTTAATGTTGGTGGTTAAGAGGCTTTCCTTTTACAGCTACGAATTTATTGTTATGTTTCAAACAGACAGAAAGTGTAAATAAAATCTGTGATGAAGATACTGTTAATGCCTTTTGATTCTAGTTCTGACTTTTATTCTTATATTTATATTTCATCTTAGAGGGGGGCAATTTCCACTGTTTAAAATGCTTGTGAGGGCTAAACGTTAAACAACGATTCCTTTTAGCTAAAATATTTAAGAATCTGACATGGAATAATAACTACGTGTTACTTCAAGAGAGTAACTATAGCTCGGGTTTTTGGGGAAACGTTTCTGCAGCTATAAAAGAGTCATCACTAATCATACAAGAAATTTAAAGTTGATTCTGAATACATTATTTTCTGAGTAAAACTGTAATTCAGGTTTTGCAGAAAAGAACTTCTGAGCCAATAATTTCCAGAACTATTTCCGCCCCCTGATATAAATGAAAGCGTTTATTATTGTTGATTTACTGCTAAATCGCTTTCTCGTGCATAAAAAATTTACTCTTTCTGGAATATGCACAAATTTTAACATCATTTAAAGTTGACACTTGCGCATATCTTCCTCCGTTCGAATTGAAATGCTCTACGACGAGCATCTATCTGTCTATATATAAAAAAAGAAAGGCTGTGTGTTTATCCTATAATAACTCAGTCACTACTATAGCTATCGTCACCAAACTTTCTACAGTTATTTTCTGGGTCCTGGAAAAGGTCGACGCCCACTTTTTTCCAAAAGAAAGTAGCTAAAATCTGCTATATTAATTAAAAACTAGAGAAAACGGCAATTTTCGCCCTTATATTTCGGAGTGGCCACAGTCTCGCAAGCTGGGGATGAAAATCTGCTTTATTTCCAAAGTTGTTGCCACTGCTCGTTTTTAAACCCTAGAGTTTATTAATAAAAATTTTTCTAAGTATTACGATGAACTAAAAATAGCATTGCCAAACATTAAATATATTATTCCCAAATCTAAAAGTTCGTGGGAAGCCATTTCGAATGCGTATGACTTTAATCAGCCGAGAGCCGAGATATTAATTGAGAACTCTGAAAATATTAATTTTCGCACTCATTTTTTCGAGTGGCAGCAGTCTCGCGCGTTGGAGATAAAAATTTTTTATTTCAAAAGTGTTGCTACTGCTCGCTTTCAAATCGTAGAGCGTGTTAACTAAATCTATGCTAATCTAATTTCACGAAATCTATACATATAAAGAAGAACGTCTGTTTTTTTTAATCGACTGAAATTGAATATAGGTGAAGTATGGAATGGAGCTTGAGCTTTTACGACCATTTGATTAGAAAGACAAAAATCATTAAAAACTGCGTGCCATTGTTGCTGTTATAATGAGAAAGAATTAGCTTATTTTTCTATAGAAATTTTTATGTGGGTTCCATATGGCATCAGACTGAAAAATGCATGACTATGAATCGTAGTTTTTGCATCGTTATTAGAGAAGGATTACAGCGGTATGGTTCTCTCTGTTGTTAGATGCATTTTTCTCAATCTAACTGCCATCGGATACTCCCCCTGGTTACTAAATAAATATTGGAGCGGTCGAGCCGTAAAGTCGCAGAACACTGATAGTTCGGTCCGGGGTTCGAATCTCGGAAAACAGGCTGGCTGCATGAGCGTTTCCGTGGTTTCCCCCATGTGTAACTTATATACGAGTCATTTCCCTTAGAACGTCCTCCACGAAGGCATCCGTCATCTCAAGCAGATAGTCCTTGAGTGCTTTGCCATCATCAAATAAGCCAAATCAAACCTTAAATTTGGCTCAGTTAATTATTGTGTGGCAAAGACGTCAACATGAATTTTAGATTTGCTGTCGAACGTAAAATAAAGTGGCCACTTCTGATTTAAGTTTTTGAAAGATTTTGTGAAAAAAATTTACTCTTTACTTCTTTTTTCAAGAACGTTAGAAATAATGATGTTTTACACCAATGACAGTTTGCAGACACATTAGGTATTTTTTGAAAAGCAGGAAAGAAAAAAAAATGGGAAATGCCCTTGCCGGGACTCGAACCACAGACCTCTCGAATACGCCCCGAGCGTGCTGACCACTGCATCATGAAGGCATGCTAAGAAAGTGGAAGAGAAAAGGCTTTTAAAGGGCGACTAGGATTAGGGGACCTGAGTCGCCAAATTTTAATGGTAGAGAATTATCATCCACCACCCTTTTAGTTTGGACGCCACTGTAGAGACATTAGGTATTTTTTGAAACAGAACATTTGAAAAATAAGCAATGTCGTCACCGGGACTCGAACCACTGACCTCTCGAATACGCGCCGAGTGTGTTAAGCACTACACCACGAAGGCATGCTAAGACGGCTGGAGAAATATGTTAATAGATTTTATCAAGGGGCAAAAGTGTCCGTCCGTAAATAATTTAAGTTTTATTAATGAAAGCTTCGTTTCTTTTAGGCAGGTAGTCCTATTGTGGTTTCCCATGCCACCGTACTTCCGTACATTTAAGTCTTATAACAATTGAACTCTTATATTCTATATGCATTTAATTTGTTTTGAATACTGTATTACATTTAATAAAACTATATAATGAACAGCCAACGGCATAAAATTAGTACTGATTGTTATAAAATAATATTTTTATTGAAAACTGAAACATTAACAGTAAAATAAGATGAAAATATTACTAAATTATTATTAGCTCATTCATCAGCAGCTAACTGATAACTACTATTAAATATTCGTCATTATTTTTAAACCTATAACAGGCGGAAACTGAAGTCATTTAAAATTTGTCATTATCACCCACTAAAAACTTGCTCAGCATTAAAATTTAAAATAAGACAAGATTACTACTCAAATCTTTAAATTTACTATCAAAACTATAAAGTATGAATTTGCAGACTTTAAAGAAGTTTAAATTACTATATATCTGTTTTCCAAATAGCATGCTCCTGTAATACAACTAATATATCATTTTTGTCTCTTTTATAAAGTGTCACTGACGACATTCACTTCTTCATAAAATATGCTCTTTATAAGCAATGCCATATGAAGCATGTAGACTTTTTTCCCAATGGCTGTCCTTTACTGCCACTTTTAAGACACGAAAAAGCACAATAAACATTTGTAGGAAATGACTTTAACTTTCTGAATGATGGAAAGCCACTCAGACACTTTGGATCTTCAATTACGAAGTCTGACACATTTAAGACAAAAATCGATAACATTGGTGACGGAACAATCGTATTTGAAGAGTCTTTTAACAGTCGTTTTCAGATACAACGAAATATCCAATAGGAATGCTTTCGAAGTTAATAAGCTTGACTAGTTGCAAAATGTTTCTAACATTAAATTTTCAACAATCAGAAGCAATAGATTTTAACATCTTTTACCAAAAATGTAATTTTAAATGAAATTATGTAAAACCATGTATTTTTCCATAAAAATTTTACAATTTGTGATAGATTTTTTTACACATAAAATAAATTTTCAAAATGTCTTTTATTTACTTGTATGAAAATACCTATACTTATTTATTATTTCACTGGATTATTATTATGCGTTAAATAAGTTATTATCTGATTGAAAAATAATTAATTTTTTTATTGCAAACCTCATTAACAGCTCAAGTTTCCTCTTCTTTGGGATAAACCGGACATTTGCATCTCAAGAAAATATTTAAACCAAACGATGGCTGTATATGTAAATCAATCTAGCTGCAAACAGATTAAGGGAATGAAATTAGCTAAAAGAAGATACAGTAAAACTGCAGTTACAAATCCGATCAAAATTTAATTCATTTTTTCTATATCTCAATTTTAGTAGCTACAAAAGAAATCACACCGACATAATAATATCTTAAATATGTTATAACGGTAAAATGAATTTTTTAACATTCATTATGTAAATTAAATATTGCATTAGACTGAGGAATCTACTGGGTTTTTAGTTTTCGGAAATTTCTGTGGGTCTCATTTGCCGTCTGTGTTTAGGAAATTTATTTCTTTATTACTAGAGCCACAGTAAAACTACGTTGCCGCCCGTACGGTATAGTGGTTAGAGGAGTTTATTGCGGTACCGAAGGCATCGGGTTCGAATCCATGAGAAAGCATGGATGTTTGTAAATGTATAGTGTCTTTGCAACATGGGGGACACTCTAAATAGATGGCAAGCCGAAAGTCCTGTTGTGTGGTTTAGGAAGAGGAGTGAGAGACATTCGGACCACCATCCCCGGGTGCTCTTTCTCAAAACTGGGGTAGAAGTCCAAGCTCCTTGAGGCCCTGGCAACTATTCTTCCATGAAGTACGTGGACAAGACAACATCAAAAACAACAGTAAAACTACGTTAAAACATAGTTACGTTGGAGAACTGTCTGTAGCTTGAAGTAGAGAAGTTTAAGGCTGATATTTGTATTGTTAATTTTGGAATCAAAAGATTAATAAATATTTTCGACAAATTTTTTAAATTAGAAAGTAGCGTTAAAAATTAGGACTCAATGACGAGGGTGAAGAAAGAATAAAGTTTCACAATTTGCATTGATAAAATATACTAAATTACGGACAAAAGCAGACATTAAATATCTTTAATGCCTGCTTTTTAGTAAGCCGATAAATCCTCCTCATAGAAATCAGTTAATAATGTTCCTTTTTGTTGAATTCATTTAAAATTTTTGAAAATGCAAGCATTTTTAATTTTCATTTATAGTAATAAGGATGAGAATCTGTGCTGTTGTTGCGCTGTGACTTATCTCACTTCTTTGTGAGTAACATCAGAACAAGCCCATGAAAATCATCGTGGAAAGCAGTGTAAGATTGAGCCTGTCGTTGACAAGAGCCTTCCTTGAGCCGCATACAGGTGAGTGTACGACTTCGCTCAGTTCCGCCTCCAATTTTGATGGAAAGCATCCCGGAGGAACGAGACGAGGGTTTCCCAGCCTATCAACAAACTCCCGTTTCGGCTCGTTGCATATTTAGAGTACCTCCATGCCGCACTGGAACTATACAAGCATCCGTGCCTTCTTCAGAATTCGAACCCGGGCCCTTCGGTACCGCAGTAGCTTTCACTAACCACTATACCGTCTGTTATGTGAGTGTTAATTTGTAATACTTCTTTGGTTTCATAGTAATTAAATTTGCGGATTTCCTGCAGTATTTTTACTACAACTCTCTGCTATGCAATGTTAAATACAATGGAATGTTTTAGGAATCTCTCAGATCCTGTCAATGTCTAACTCCTGCGTTCTTTGCCTTAATGACATTATTTTCTTTCCTAAATGTTCTACGCTTTTATAATTTTAATGGTGTTTCCTCTTTGCATATTTTTCAGTATTCCACTGAAATAGAAAAATAACACTAATATTGTTCAGCTCTGAAATGAGTAATGGAAGGTTGAGCAAAATAAGAGATTGGTCATAATTAATTCTGCCAGTGCTTGAAGAAAGCTGGCATTGAACTCAGTAGCTTTTAAAACGATTCCACACTGGTGAAGATCATCAAGTGTAATATACCCTGGAGTTCAAGCTAAAAAGCTTATTAATATTCTTAAGATAATTTATACGTTTGATCGATTATCATAAATACATACAACAGTCGTGGTAAATTCGCATGATCATGCTTAAAGATCATTGGCGCAGGAAGGTCTAAAACAGAGGTTGCAAAAAGGGATGGTAATAGTGTATATGGTTCCGTTTAATAGTCATACAGATTTTACAATGTGACTTCATATCGGAAATGAGGTAGTTTATGAATCCCTGCGGCAATCGTTTCCATTCCTACAGTAACTCTGTTTTCAAATCCTGGATGGCTTTGGAGGGGGAGACGAGCTGCAATTGACCTTTCATGAGCTTTTCAGACATCTGGCTGGAGAATCCATTTGGTTAATATCCTCACTTTCCAAAAAATCATCCATCCTATTAGCCCTATGTAAAATGTACGAATCTTGTGACCAAAAAATATGAGCGAAGGATCAACTGCTTTCTTAAAAAAAGTGAACATAGGACTTTAAAATCTCTTCCATATGCCTCGCAGCAGACACACAGCTTGTGTCAAAGACATGCAGGTGCATATGCTCTTCAACATGGTGTCAGCCCAGAATATCTAAACCTTTCCTACCATACCCGTTTCTTTCTTGTATATTGACGGGCATGTGTCGGATTCTTGATTCCCTATAGATCAAGATACGTCGAATTTATGCATTGGTTTGAAATAAATTAATTAGCAAGCCTCTACTGGTATAAAGTAACTACGTAAAGAAATAGGTCACATTTTTTATCATTCTAAAATTTTAACCTATTTATTATTATTATTTTTATTAGTTTTCAGAAATTTTACTACTCTAATGAGCGATTAAGCATGGAGGAATGGAGATAATGCTGTGTAAAATTCATTAGCATATCGAAAAAGAGCTTAGATGTAAGAAAAAGAAAAATCAAATAATTTTTCATTACTTTAATTATCCAAATAATTCGTTCATTTAGATTAGATATTTTGGTGCATCCCCGATCATTTTAATAAATTTCAACTAATTCACTTTAAAAATAAATATACATTATCCAGATTTCAAATACTACTGAAATATAGTTGCTTAACAATGTTGTAAGTAGTATTGACATTATAGTTAAGAGTAGTTAAATATAAAGCAATAATTTTGTAAAACAGAGTTAAATGTTGATAAACAGAGTTAAATGAAAATGCTGGGAAATGCTTTTAAGAGATATTCTTGAATTGTAAAAATGTTTAATTGTAAAACTGTTATGTTATGTTTGCTATAGAAATAAATGTTTCATTAGTAGTAATGAAAATAATAAAATATTGTCTTGTTTAAGCCACAGGATGAACAGACATTTGTGTTTAAATTTCTCAGTACAGTTAAAAAATCAAGCGCTTTTTATAACTCCATTTCAAATACTATATCTGCGTATTCCCTCATGTATTTATTAAGCCAAAAAATTTAAAGGTTTTAAGGTTTAAACTGGTGTTTAAAATTCAGTTTAAGCTGAAACTGATTAAATTCATCGTTCCGAATTCTGTAACGCGAAACATTTGCTGCAGATAATTTTTCGCAAAATATTGCGAAGGATTATGTTCATGTTTTGAAACCCGGACGTACAGTAATGCCAGTGGCTATTTTTTATCTTAACTCTCACTAGCGAAAATGCACATGTGACATTACACACACAAATTAATAACAAGCTACATAATCTGCTTTTCTAACAAGTACCTTTTCTACTTGTCTATATTTAGAAGGCAAAGCAATATTTAACATAACTCGAAATGCCAAGAAAAGGGCTAAAAGCATAGCTTTGCTCTAGGATAGCATAATTAGGTAAGATAAGTACATTTCTATTCATTTTTACTGATGCAGGGATTGCATCCGCTCAGAAGTATTGAGACTGTCCTATCACAGAATATCTGCCACGCCTTTCACTGCACAGTGAACAGATCAGACGTTTGAGGAAAAATCACTGTCTACGCCTGATTTTGAAGAAGGAAGTTCCTTTTCCATATGATGGCTTGACATGCTGAATTGCTTATTTTGACTGAATACTGAATTTTTATCAGATCAAATATTTATCCGAAAGTGAATCAAAACGCAGTTTATTTTATTTTAATAAATGTCTTTTTTTGACATCGTTTCGTATGTCATTTCATTTTATTAAAAAATAAATTAATGTGCATAACATAAAATAAGAAATTATTAATTCAACACTTTTTCAATAGTAGCATTTTTTCTTTCAAAATTATTTGTCCTGCTTATTCCTTCAAAATAAAATAGGATGTGGCAATAATTAGTAAATTTGACTTTTCAGCTTTGCTGTTGTTGTGACTAATCTCGATTGTCTGATGCCATAACAAGCCCACGAAATTCATCGCGATAAGGAGAAAAGATTGCGTCTTTTGAGGCAAAGCATTGGGCACCATACAGGTTACAGTAAGACTTTGCTCAATTCGGCCTCCAATTTTGAAGCAGAGCACTTCGTAGAGGACAGGTCCGAGTGTCTCCCACTCCTCTTCCCTTACCAGCAACCTCTCGAAAGGACTGTAGGTTCGCCACATATTTAGAGGGCCTCAATGCCACAAAGACACTATACATTTATACACATCCATGCTTTCTCCCGGATTCGAACCTGTGCTCTTCGGTACGGCAGTCAGAGTCACTAATTACTATTCCGGTTGGAAGGCTTTCAGCTTTGTACAAAATATATTCGAACATCAGAATCTTTCTGTATGGAATACATGCAATATGATATCTTTTATTTATTTATACATACAATATGATCTGTTCTATTTATTTATTCATACAATATGATAGCTTTTATTTATTTATTCATACAATATGATATCTTCTGTTCATTCCGATAATGCGCTTACTTATTCATACACTGTGATATTTTCTATTTCTTTCACCCTATTTTATTAATGCTATCTGTCATATTTTATCATTATTCCTGGAGATAGTGCGGAATGTTTTGGCTGCTTGCAGTGTGACAGTTTGGAAGACAAACTGACATTTCGAAATTGGTCTTTTAAATATTTCTATTTAAAATTACAAATTAATAATAAGTAGATAATGACAACAACAAATTGAAGCTTGATCAAATTAAGCAACACGTTTTTCACATTTTTTTTAAATTTATGTGAAACTCATAGGAATATTTATATAATTATCTTTTCTTTTTTTAATTGATCTGAATTTTAAATATGAAAGGTAAGCAAAATTTTCGTCAACTGCGCATTCATGTATGATTGACAAGGAAAATATTTAAACTATAATGAAACACGGATTTTATTGGTCAGAGATGGACATTGATTTCAAGCAATTTATCCATATATAGAAGAAAAATTTCAAATTGATTTAAAATAATGTAGAAGAATAAAGGGTCTGGATACATATTTTTTTGGATACAATATATCAAGGTGACATTTTTTTTTTACTTTTTATTTTAGCAGAAGCGCTTTGGGTGACTGAACTACATTTACTTCTTCAGTTGCAAATTTTCCTCAAGATTTAATTATTTTATATTCTCCCGCCTTCGTCGCATACCTTCGTGGAGTAGTAGTCAGCAAGCTCGACGCGTAACCGAGAGGTCCATGGTTCGATTCCCGGCGAAGGCGTTGCTCATTTTTCATCACTGCTGCTTCCTAAATAACCTAATGTCTCTATACTGGCCCTCGAACTAAAAAGGTAATGGATGATGATTCTTCACCACCAGCATTTAGCAATCGACGTGTAACTGATAGGTCCGTGGTTCGATTCCCGGAGAAGGCGTTGCTAATTTTCCTGTCTCCTGCTTCGAAATAACCTAATGTCTCTACAATTTACCTTATAAGCTGTCAGGTAGACGGTAACTTAAATGTTTTGGATTCTCAATGATTATGCCTCGTAAAAATAGGGAAATTTCTGCTTTTTGGATGCAAGAATTCTTTCTTCTGTGAATGGACCCACATGCTTAATTCATCCCATCTCGGTTCCCAACTACAGAGCCCTTTGTGGAATTTTTTTTTTTTTTTTTTTTTTTTTAAGGAATCAGTTTTTCTTTGGAATCCTTTTATGAAAATTTAATTTTCATCTTTGCCTAACTATACATGGTAAACATAAAAAGGATCATTAGCTTAATAAGAGAAATGTATTCGAGGAGCGTGTTCTAAGGAAACTAACTGACCTTCGAATTACACATGAAGAAAATCCCAAGCCGCCACTTACCAAGAACTAGATCTTGGACGAAATGCCAGTCCTAAGCAATCTTATCTATTCGATCACCAGTTAATAGTAATACCCAAGTAATTGGACATTAACAAAGATACTCCCTTGGTAGGTACTGAGGAATATTTTGAAGGGGGAATATTTTAATGAGGAATATTTTAAATTTTCTATTTCGTATTTCTGAATTAACTAATAAATATTTGCTGGAAAAATAAGAAAGAGATTTAAGCATTCAAAAACTGAAAATGGGTAGAAAATAATGCTAAGTATGCAGTTAAACAAAATTTTAAATTTATGTAGTTAACTAATAAAAATCATTAATTAATTGATCAATTTTATAAAGTTTTATTGGTAATTTTTCATGAAAAATGTAGTCTAAAGAGATTAGAAAAAGAAAGATAAGTAACTGCTTGTGGTTACCTTTATTAAAATCGCTTAATTAATTATCAGATTATAAAATTTCGTTAAATGCTGAAAGTAGCATTAATTTTCTATTCAATTTCAGTTTTTGAATGCTTAAGTTTTCAGTAAAAATTTATTATTTAATACAAAAAGTAGTAATTTAAAAGTAAAAATATTCATTATTTCTTCTTGCGCTCTCAAATCATTGCCCGAACATGCATTTACAACTTTTAAAGCCTTGTAACGTATTTCTCCCGCCTTTTTCGCATGCCTTCGTGGTGTAGTGGTCAGCACGCTCGACGCGTAACCGAGAGATCCGTGGTTCGATTCCCGGCGAAGGCGTTGCTCATTTTTCAAGGCTTCTGCTTCCAAATAAAACCTAATGTCGCTACAGTCTGAAAAACACATTATGCGATGTTGTCGTCATAGGTGATTTGTAGGTACTTTATGTTTTACTACGATGTTTTTCAAGAGCGAAGATTTTGAATTATTTTCGACTACGATGATTTGTGCTACAATGTTTTACAACTGCAATGGTTTGTCCTCTTTCTTTTCTTCCGCTATGTTTTGTACGACGACATTTTCGAACATTTGCGTTGTTTTCTCCGCTATGTTTTCGCCTGTAATCCTTCAATATTAGCTTTGCTTCAGGTCACACAAAATGTCTTCACTTGGAATAATAAATTAGAGGTTTCTTCAAGAATTAGGCAATTGAAGTTACTCACTATGTTTATTGATGATGATATGTAGAAATTCTTCACTACAAAAGAAATAAAACATATCGATATATAAAGAAAATGCAGTTTAAGTATGGAATCCACAAATAATTGTAATATCAACGCAAGTATTTTCTTGGACCTTTTTTTCTTAGGCTCATATTTTTATTAACTTGCGTAATCTGAAGCTGGCTAGAACAGAATAAGCAGAAAAATTTAACAATTCTCTTAATTTGTTAGACCTTAGTTTTCATTAAGTTTTGTTGACTCGACGTACGGTGATCAAAGAATTTTTTAAACGTATGTATACAAGTTAAAAAATTCATGAGGACTGCTTAAGGGAAGTATAGGTATTCTTTAATTGTCTTTCTACAGCACTGCCTTCGTTACACGGTCATAGATAATATGTACTGTAATTAGCCGCCAAACAACCAAGGCAATAGGCAAAATCAGATGTAGGTTTAGATTATTTGACTATGGTAAAACTACAAAGGCTTTCTTATCTGCCTAAGAGAATGGATGCTTTCATGGAAGATTTCCTGAGAGGAACTTGCTTGTAGTCACTTTTAAGCACGAAAACCAGTCATACAATCAGCCCTTTGGTCTGGATCTGAACCCAAACCTGGTCGAACTTCCAGTATCCAGCGGTCTTAATCACGAAGCCACTGCTGGGCCCTAGACGAAATCAGTTTTGCATTTAGCCACTGGGATCAGACTATAAAACAAAACCTGATCTACTCACTGGTCTTACGAGTTTTGCCAGTCATTAATTTTAGTGATGAATGGGTATTATATAATCAGGTGTATTACAAAAAATAAGCATATTTCAGAAGGAGTTACTTTAGATTTTTACATAAGCAGAAAAATCTATTGGAACGGAACTATCACAAGTTATTAATCGCAACAGCCTTGAAGAACAAAGAGCTAACCTTTAACTGATTTGGAGAAATAGCAATTTAAATGGACTCCTTGAGATCTACAAGTTCACAAATAAAAATTACAGTTACTGAGCGAATTTGATAAATATTTACCAGTTATTCATTAAATCACTACGAATTTTATTTTAAGGTAAAATATACTGAGTATTTTTCCTAAAACACTGGTTGTGCCGACATACATATATATTATTTTCCAGGTAAATGCCGAAAATTTATAGGTGAAGCATGTTGTTTACACCTGTAACGTGTCATTGCCAATGGTATCTAAAATGCACCAGTTTGAAAGATGAATTTAAAGACTGCCTTCGAGTTCTCCTTTACAGCCTAAGTCACTCAATGTGTACCTGCAAAGAGAAAGTGGTACGCAACATATAATCCAGTTAATGTGTATAATGTAAGTATTTTTAAATTTTAACATAATAAAGCTTCTGCAGCATTTTAAAACGAATTTACCTAATTTGTTCTCCTCACGGACAAACAGAATTTTAATAATCATGTCAAATTATTAAAAGTTTATTTCCATAATACTTTTTTCTTGATTATTCCAACTTTCAGAGATTCAAAAAATGCCTATTTGTAATAATAGTAGTGTTTGAGAAGATCTTCTGTGTTCTCTTTTTACAATCTACAAAGCTATGATGAAAATATCTCAATAACTTTTTCGAAATACTAATAGGGTAAGATACATTAATCTGCGAATAATTCCGTGGTAAAACAAATAGCATTTAAAACTCGTACGTGGCGAAGTTTGGCAGAATTTGGCGTGAAATGATCTCCGGAGACCAGCAACCCTGATCTCGCTTGCCAAATGTAGGACGGCCGCAGCATCTCACCCTTTCAATCTTTTTTTATTTATTATTATTTATCATCATCCCCTTTCCTTTCTTCCCTCTTTTTATTACTATTATTGTTATTATCATGCTCTCTTCCCCCACTCGGTCCGACTACTCGGTTCAATCTTTTCTTCCCGTATGGCATTTCATCAATCAAACAGGGTAATTTTGGCGATAATCGTTGGCTTCTCTCTGCGTTGGCTGTCACACTTCGTTGGCTTCGGTCTTTCATGTATTTTATTTATTTATATTTTGATCTATGTGTTTTTTTTCCTTTTTTTTTCCTCCTTCTCTTCCACGTCAGGATTCAGGTTGAACATCTGCCAGGGGTTTTTGGCAACCCCGCCCACTCTGGGATCATTTTACCATTCCCTTGGGACTCATTAATCGCCTGCGTAAACGGATGAATATGCAAAATTTTGCGGTGATTACTCATAGATGTGTTTCCGATTTTTCAGTTCTTGAAGCATCCCAATGATCGTCTGCCAGTTTTTCGCGGATTTTGAGGAGTAGGTTACGGGTATGCTGAAGCACTTGTCGAAAGAGGGTGCATCGGAATGAGCAATTTTTGCTTTGTATATTGATAGTCTTATATTTGCTGATTACGATCTACAGTAAGGTATGAATATAAAGGTGAAGGATGTTGAAAATGCATCATATCGTGCGTGATTATATTGTAACTAGCGGAAGTTGTAATCCTTCTCTAATAACGATGCAAAAAATACGATTCATAGTCATACATGCTTCAGTCTGAGGCGATATGGAACCCACATAAAGAATTTCCATAGAAAAATAAACTAATTCTCTCTTTTATGTCAGCAACAATGGCACGCAATTTTTAATGACCTTCGTCTTTCTAACCAAATGGTTGTAAAAGCTAAGTCCATTCGATATTTCCCTCATATTCAATTTCAATCCATTAAATGTTGCAAAAAATTATCATAATTAATCAGAAATCAATAACGCTAACAAACAAACAGAGACACAAGCGGACCTTCTTCCTTATATGTATAGATTTTGTAAAACTTACAAATTTTTTATTAACAAACTCTACGATTTGAAAGCGAGCAGTACCACTCGGAAAAATGAGTGCGAAATTTAGCGCTTTCAGAGTTTTTAATTAATATTTCGGTTGATTAAAGTCTTACGAAGATGGGAATAATTGAAATGGCTTCCCACGATTTTTGGAATTGGGAATAATGTATTTAATGGTTGGCAACGCTATTTTATTTCGTCGTAAAACTTAGAAACTTTTTTATTAACAAACTCTAGGATTTGAAAGTGAGCAGTGGCAACAACTTTCGAAATAAAGCAGATTTTCAATTTCAGCTGGTGAGACTATTGCCACTGGGAAAATTGAGGACGAAATTATCCTTTTTCCGAGTTTTTAATTAATATCTCTGATTTTAGCTACTTTTTTTTTCTTTTTGAAAAAAGTGGGCGTCGACCTTTTCCAGGACCCAGAAAAGAATTGTAGAAAGTTTGGCGATGATAGCTGTAGTAACGACTGATTTATTAGAGGGCAAATCAACAGACTTTCCTCTTTATACATATAGATTATGCATATAAAGCTCACACAGGACTATATTTTAAGATTGACGATTATTGTTTTTTCTTCATTACGTAGATGATATTTTTTTTTCTTCTTAGTTTAGTATTTGATTACAAAATGTTAGAACAGGACCAGGAGGCGATATCTACCAAAAGAACAGTTTTCGTTCTGTTTATTAATGGTAAATATAATAATGTAATTCTCTAAATCAAATGCAATTGATAATAAAACTGAACTGCAGATTTCATGTATTAAAGGAAGAATGGTTTTCGAAAACTAAAAAGGTTGCATTAAACATTTTTAGATTAATGAAAAAACAAGTTGTCATTTTTTCCTTCAATACAATTAATGTAGAATAAATTCATTGTTTAAAATGTGCATTTCAAAAATGCAATTTCTGTAATTCCTAATTAATCTTTAAATGGTAGGGAAGACTCAGACTTAATTCTTGAGCAAAAAATATACAAAACTCAGTTCGTATAATTTGAGATCTAGTAATGCATTTAATGTTGTATCGTTTTACAAAAACTACTAAGGCATAATTAATTTTTAGCTGTTTTATTGTATCAAAAAAAAAGAAAAGAAAATTTCTAAATGGCATAGATTCAGCTTTTCAAAAATTAAATATAAAACTTAGACTAGTAGTCAAAGATTGCACAATTAAATTTAAATCTAAGCTGGATCAGAAACTCTAACCAGTGTATCAAATTTAAATGTCGGCAGCAATAACGTAAAGCCGAATAATCATAAACTTATCAAACCCGGCAGAAACAAGCTCTGTTTTAAAATTCAAAACCTCAGTTAGGATACTTTCTAATTCAATTTACATTATGATGAGAAAAATGAAAGAAAAATTATAGCAAAGCCTGAGATCATGGATAATTCATTAGTTTAAATAATAATGCTTTCAAAACTAAATATTTTTTCTATTTATTTGCAATTTAAAAGAGTTTAATTTCGCGTTATATATATATTTTTATTTCTGATGACAGGCACTAGTTTGTTTAGCCGTTGGCCACTAGGCAGGAAGCGTGGGTCACTTTATTATGGATGCACCTAATAGGTGAGCCGGTGTTGTCTCGGTTGTCTCCTGTGCAGGAACAAACAATTTAAACCCATGCCTTCTCCAGGAACCGAACCCATGCCCTACGAGGACTTCAGTTAGAGTCGCTAACCATTTTTCCGTCTGGGCGGCTTTCGCATTGTATTAAAACAGACTTTTGTTAGTCTAATATCACTTCTGTCGTTAATTACCGTTGTTTATTTAGATTTAAATCTAAATATTCAGAATAAATAAATCAATATCAAATAAATAGATCAGATTTTTTACAGCATCTTGCACATGAAATGAAATTTATCCAATTAGATTTTAATTCATGTAATCAATATAAAATACAGGTTACGTTTACATATTTTTAAAGTGATTTCGATAAAGAATTTAAAAGAAAAACAATTTTTTTGGAATAAAAATTTTTAGCAAAAAGCATATTGATTGAAACGAGGAATACCGTCTGTTATACTCTTTTTTTCAAAATGTCACATGACAACAATCTGTGGCTAGAAGGATGTACTTCTGCCCTTTACGAAGAGAAATATACTATTCCATAATTTAAAAATGCTGTGAAATGTAATTTTCAAGACACCAAATTACTATTGCATTCAAATTTCTAAGTTTAAATGGTATTAAAATTTCGAGGTGCTTAATAAGTGCCATCATTAATAGGAAAGGGAAAATTCGTCTCTCATTACTTATACATGGAAAGAAGACTCTAAACGAATATCAGGAAAGTACGTCCTTTTTGTTTCTAATGTTCCTGAAGTTAAATCATTGGGAACAATAGAAAATCTCTCGCCGCAAAAATCACTCGCAGACTATACATCTGTAGCAACAATAAATAAAATAATAAAACAAGATTTACAACTTAAAAAAGCTAAAAACCTTATATTCCCCAGGATTTGCCCAACTCGACGTAGAATAATTATTATAACCACCCTAAATGAAAACTGTTCAACAGGCGGTAAATGAAGATGTATCGTGACCTTTGATTAAGCATGGGTTTACTTAAAGAATCGCAACAAAAAGGCGTCTGATTTTGTCGAAAACGAAGAGAAAAAATTGTACGAATCTGCTCCCATCGATTCAAAAAGAGTTTCAATAAGGGGTTCATGATTATCCTAGGATTCTTTTACAGTGGAAAAGTAAAAATAAGAAGATCAGAAAAAAATGTTAAAATCAACTCATGGTACTATCAAGAGAAATGTTTTCGTCCGATAGTTACAGAAGAAATTCCATTTTTTTATCCTAATGACTTTCAAAGAGTGAAACTTTATCAAGTCAAAGCAACAAGTCATACTTCGAAAAGTATGCAAGATATGTTATATTATTACGGCATTAAAATTTATCGTAAAAGATGGGCCTTTATGTTCTTGTTAAATACTTTATTAAACCATTACAGAAAGGAAGTATGAAACAATTGCATAAAAAACAGAAGATTACCATCTTGAGTATAAGTTAAATGTGCATAGCGTTTTAGTCTAAAAATGATTATTTTTGTATTTTTATTATGCATTAAAGAAAGGTTTGTAAAAGCAAAATTAATTTCTGTGCTGTTTTCTTTTTTTTTCCAAGATTGTTATTGCCTTCAAAATTAATTAAAATACATTTTGATGCAGTCTGGAAAACTTAAGTGATAAACTTAATATTATATAGTACATTCTGACGAAAAATAAAAGGACAGTTTCATATCTCCCATTCTACTGAGCCAGCTGACAGAATTTAACTTGCATTTATCATGTCTCAAAACAGCGATTTAAGATATGTATGAGATTTATATATAGCATTGTTTTAACATAGGTATTTCGCCATAAAATCGGACTTTTTCTGAAAAGACATATCGATTTTTTTCCATATTTCTATACTACGACTCATGACAAAGTGCCAAATTTGAAATATTTGGGGGAGGAGTTTTTAAAAAATTAGCTCTAAAAATGTGAACACTTCAATATTGAGTTTGGTATCTATTTATTAATATCTTTTTTTTTTAAACTAACCTGATTATTTCTTTCACAGTTCGAAATTTAGGTTCAATCCAAATAAAATTCGCAGATATTTTCTGATTTATTTAAAAAATTTGAATCTTTTAGTCATTTTTACAAAGTTTTCGAAAAGATTTTTGAATTATAACCTAGGCAGTTTTTACCATCATCTTAAAGCAGATGCATTTCTAAACATACCTACAAAATTTATTTAATATCAAATTTCCTATGCTATATATAAATTTACATGTTCGCGCTTTTTGGCATCTTTTGGCATCTTTGTTTTAAGGATATATGCGGAATCATGATTAAAAAATACAATATAAAGAAAATTATTGGGAAGAATGAACGATGTACTTTTTTTCTGGCCCTGCGCAATGAAAAGGAAAGGAAAGTAAGTTACCATAAATTAAGACTTTCGCCAAGTGATTCTTGATGAAAAGTGAAAAAAGTGGGCCAAAATAAATTTTGAAGTTTCTTAAAAAATTTATAAAATTTAGCATTTAGGTGTAATTTGATACGGAGAATCGAAATAAGGAAAAATAATTGGCGTGTCTTTTCAGAAAAAGTCCGATTTTGTGTCGAAATACCTATGTTAGAACAACCCTTTGTATTAATCTAATACATATTCTATGTCACGTTTTCGAGATTTGAAAAACGCAAATTAAATTTCGCCAATCGGCTCAGTAGAATGCAAAACTTAGAAAAGTTCCACTTTTTTTCTGCAGAATGTACATAAGTAAATTCTTTATCAATCAGTTAAGACAAAGCAATGAGAAGCCATCTACCCTAATGGAAAGTGTATCGTTTACGGGGTTTTCCTAAAGATAATTAGCTCGTATTCACGCTAACATAGGCCCATACAATCAGAATTTTCTAGGATTTAAACATGCCCCAAATTAGAAGGATTCAACGATCTTATTCATTTTACTATTGTGAATCTTATATATGTAGAAAGCATCAGATTTCTGATACATTCGGGTATTACTGGGCCTTATATACAGTGAAACATTCACAAAATTTGCTTTCTTTATGCTTAAGTATTTCCAAAAAATGTCCCGTTTAGTCCATAAAGGATCCTATTCATTTTTATTTAGCATTGAAAGATTAAAGTTCAAGACCGTTATCTGTATCTTAACCAGAAAGAAATTCCACTTTTTTAAAACGCTGTTTATTTCAAAAGCACTCAATGTCGTAAATTCCCTTAAAAATGAAAAAAAAAATTAGCTTCAATAGTATATATTTTTTAAATACATTCTTCACATCTGAGTGCATGTAATGAAACTCAGTGTACTAAAATGAAAGGAATTTTACCATACATATTTTATGTGGCTTTCGTTATTATTATAGAAGTTTCTCTTTATAAAATTCATTTAGAACACTTTATTTTATCTGATTGGTAATACTTCTTTTAATAAAAGAATTCTTAAATTAATTTTCTTATAATATGGTGGAAACACCATGAAAACATTTACACAGTTACATTTTGTGAAAGATTTCGTAGATTTGACAAATTTCATGCATAAATATTTTCAAACTGTGAACATAATGATTTTAATAATAATAATTATATGGTGAGATAAAAAAACCTAGAATTCTTCCCACTTTCAAGCATTGTTGAGACAACTATTTTTATCAAAGTACTTGAACTGGCAATAAGAAAGCAGATGTTAATTTAAATTAGAAGAAAGTTTTCAGTTTTGAAATCTTGTGCTTGCTGATAGCAAGTTTTATAGCAAAATGATTCTCGTACTTTATTACTCAACTCAAAAATAGAAAGAGTATTAATGTCTATCAATAAGACGTTACAAAACTTCATTTTGTTTCATGTGTTCATTATTTTATATTAGATTATAAGTGCAATGCTCTGTAAGTTTCGGTTTACCTTGAGAGAAAATTATGCTTGATTTAGCTTTTAACGCATAGCAAAGGCTTTGTAGGATGCGTTGTTCTTGATGTCTATAAAATGAAACTGAATTATAAATGAATTTATTTTAATGTTTTAGCAATATTTATTCCCTTGTTGAAGAAACTCCATTTTTATTTCATAACTCTTCTTACTAATCGCAAGTGTAGCTTATGAAATATTACCTATGAAAGGGGGACATTTTCCACCCCAAAATATCTCATACATATTCCGCAATATAGCAACAACCCCTCCCTGGTTCTTTGATGTCCGCGTTGATCTATTACAGCCTTATAGTTTTCAAGGAACAGTAGCCGTAAGCCGAGAGCTCTCCCATAATTCATCGCTCGCTTCCATACCAGATCAAATCCCACTACCATTGCCCGTGTCTCGACGGATTCTGACACAAGCAGATACAATGCTTTCCTAAATGCCCGGGTATTGTCCGAGTTACCGTACAGGTGGTAAGTACGAAGACACGGCGAAAAAAGTTTCAGATACGCCACGTTTACATATAGGAGGGGATATAATACTTTATGGTCATTTTTGTCAGCTGTGGTCTTTCAATATATAAGAATAAATTATCTCCAGCGAAATAGCAAGAGTCCCTTCTCTTTTTTGAAGCAGTAAAGCTGTATTAGGCGTCACCGTACCATCACTCAAAGTCAAGTAAACAAAGGACAAGATGGGTTGAGAAAAGGACTGATTTTTTCCCCGTCAGTGATAGTGTGTATTGCTGTAAGAAAGAAAGGATATATAAATGTCCTTGTATGGATTTTTATTATTTTTAGGACCTGCTGTGTAGGATCAAATCTCCAGTTTTTATTTTAAATGATAAAAAGAGGCAGATGGGTTCGAAAAGAGAAATTATGGTCATGGTATCTTTTCATCAATCGCTGAGAAATGTGTGTGAAATACGATGCGACAATTTTGTGCCATTCTTCAAGGCTAGAGGAGTTTTTAATCTTTGTATAGGTTCCTCCAGCTTTTGTTGGAATTTTATTCTACATCGTCTAGGCTAGAAAATAAAATAGTGATCTACATTGCAGCTTGACTTTATTGAATTTCTGAATAGAAAACCAATTCTAAACTGAGGAATATAAAGTGATTATGATAATCGCATAGGCATTAAGAATGTATTTGAATTGCATTTACATTTTATTCACTTTAAACTTAGTATTTCAAATTAAAATGGGTAGGGAGGCTTTTTCTGTATTTTAGAATAAAAAAGACAGTTTTGACTCTTAACAAGTCTTATAGGATTTATGCAAGAGATTGTGTTTGATTATTATAGCATTTCTTTCGATACCAAAGAGTTTATTATCTTTATAAATATTTATTATTTCATTATACTGATTTTTATTCATGTTGAATTATATTTTATATTAAATCTAGATAAATATAAAATGCTAATTAGATTTTGATACAGTATTTTTTTCCTCTAAAAGAAATTCAGAATCCTATATTCACTATTTTTCTTTTAAAATTCCCCCATACCTACCTACCTCAAATTACCTACCTACCTGTTAATATTTTCAAAATTATTACTACTCAGTTAATTAATTTTAAAGGCGACTGTAGATTTTCTTTACCATACGTATTCTCACATAACTAATTCAGTACAATTTCATGGTTTTTTTGCAAGAAAGAGTTTGAGACTTTCCTTAAAGAGTCCTCTACAAAGATATCTCTTGCCTCTATTGTGTGCTTTGTAATAATCCGAATCTAAATACACCCAATTTCAAATCCTAGCAGAAGGAATGCTGCTTGAGAGTTTCAATGTTCTTCCCAATGAGAAATATGAGTATGAGTTTACTTCAGAAAAACACCCTTCACCTTAGTCAGATAACTCTTACATAATTTTTACACAACCAATAATCAAAATATTGAAATTTCACGTCTAGGAATTAATTATAATTTACTCGCAAAGTAAGATATAATTTTATTTATCGATCCTTAAAATCCGATTTCAATTACATATAAATTTATCACACCACAGGGCCGAGCAAGATTATCAGTTCAAAATACAGAGAAGTAATTACAGAAATTTTAAAAAATTCGAAAAATATGCTGAATTATTGATTATGTATTTGAAGTTTATTCGTAAAGTAATGTATAATTTCACTTATCGATCATCAAAATCCCATTTCAATGACACATAATTTCATTATACCCCTTTAGGACCGAGCAAGGTTATCAATTCAAAATACTTTTCCGCACTTGCAGAAATTATAGAATTTCTAAAAATGCAGTGAATTATTGATTACGTATTCGAAGTTTACTTGAAAAGTAATAGAAAATTTCATTTATCGGTCATTAAAACCCCACTTTAATCACACATAAATTTACTACGCCACTTCAAGAGCGATAAAAATCATCATTTCAAAATACAGATAAATAATCACAGAAATTGATGAATTTATAAAAATATAGCTTTTTGGTGCAGTAGCAATATCACTTTCCAATAAATTTCATCTTAGATTCATTCTATTCACAGTTCGTGTAATTAATTCAGCATGAAATCGGGGAATGCAGTATTAACGCAATTTAAAAAAATCCTAAAATACAAGTACTAATTTTCTAGAAGCCGGCTGCTATATACCACCACTGACAGTGAAAAAAACCTAGTTTCAAGGACAAGACATTAAACAAAAACTTATTAAAAACAGGGGGATAGTTACACAAAGCACTTTGAATTGCAATAATAAAAAATAAAGCGACTGCAATAAGAAATGATTTTCTTTCCTGTTTCTTTACCTTAACTTAAGAGTGGGAAAAAAAAGATTAATGTCCAGCTTGCAGACTTTTCACCAAAGAACCAGCTGTCTGTCTCATTTACATTCATAGATAGACGGCATTCTCAACAATTTTGTCACTTAAAGACAGTTCGTGTCACATATCAATTAATGTTCATGTGTTCCCAAAACATGTTGAAAAAAAAACAGTGTTCAGAGAATTTTCCCAGGTGCAACAACATATATTTTTGCATTAAACGTTCGCGATGACATTAAATGCGATGTGTTTAAATTAAACAACTTGAAACTTCAACTTCTTTCTATCTTTTTTTTCCTTCCAGATGGTGTATTAGATGCCTTGCAATATCTTATATGTCATCAGAAAATAATATGTAATTACTCTGTTTACTTAATTTTTGGAATCTACTAGTTTCAAATTCATATTGTCGGTCATTCCGAGACTCTATATGCTTCTGATTTTAGCTCGTACATATATACATTATTTTAGGGGAATTATATGTGAAATTGCTGTAGTTTTCTGTGTAATGTAACATGAGAGGAACAATGCCCTGCCGAAAAAATAAGAATACAGGGCAAGTTTATTTAACATTAAGTAAATGGATATCTCGCTAAATTGGCAAGAAATCGCGAAACTTCTGCACCATTTGGCCACATTTCCGTCTGGTCTCTGTAAAAACGTTATGGATATTGTAAGTAAATAACTGTAATTGATCCTACGTGTAGCTGCAACCATATTCGGTCCTCATATGCCTTTCAATGATTTCGAGAAATGAAAAGTACCAGAAATATCTTACTATACGGCCGGCTAAAAACTGTATATATCTGAAGAGAGCATAGTTCAAAGTAAGTTCGAAGTATTGATATATCTCTGTGTGAGCTTCCTCTTTATAGATGCATTTTGCATTGCGTTGTGTTTAACGTTCTTAGCAGTTTGAAGTGTAACTACTGACTATTCTCTGCGATACTGTGAAGAGCTATGCGACTATTTTTGCAGAAAGTTCAAGAAACGTGGAAGCGTTACTTTTGAAAAAATAAATTTTATCAACCTGTTATCGGTTCTTTGTACATTCAATCTATTATGAATCCGTACGCATGGAATAATACATAAACTTAATATTCATTGTGAAAAATTAAAGTCATAAAGTTTCAAAACCCGAATTTCGAAATTAAAACTGCAGGCCATCCAAAAACACGTAAGTAACACTTTTTTCAGGTTTAAACCACGATGGGCATTTATCTTTAGGATCTTACTCCATGACAGCATCATATATAACATATATAGTGTATGTATACCTCATTTATGGTACAATTAAGTAGTTCATGTATATGAAAAACAAGGCATCAATAACTTTTCTAAAAAAATAGTGTAAGATCTAGATATATTGAAGTAGAAAACAATATTAAAATCAAAGAAATCAAGCAGTTAACAAATTAGTGTGTTATAAATATCTCGCAATATCTCATCAGGTTGCGGCCATGAGATATAATAAGCGCATAGCCAGTTTCTGATTTACATTTAATTTCCAACTAGCAAATCCTATAATTCCGCATTGAAGTAGCTAACATGAATGTACGTTTCTCAAAACAATTAGGAGATATTGTGAGTTCGGCATGAAATAACCATACAATTGGCAACTTTTTAGCTAAAATGAAATAGAAGAGTTTCTAAAGTAAAATTCTAACTTTAAAAAAGATGGGAATATGCAAATTTTGCCTATGACGTCGAAAACTATGCGTTTTAGTTGAAGAGTGAAAAGTGACCTGCAGCATTCTTTCTGTAAAAGATTAAGAATAACTGACACGCGTTGAATGTTTGGTAACATTATAAGGTATTTCTCGCGCCTTCTTCGCTTGCCTTCGTGGTGTAGTGGTCAGCACACTCGAAACGTAACCGAGAAGTCCATGGTTCGATTCCCGGCGAAGGCGTTACTCATTTTTAATGACTTCTACTTCCGAAAATACCTAATCTCTCTACACTGGCGCCGGAACTACAGAACGTTGGTCGATGATGATTCTCCACCACCGGGATTTGGCGATTGGGTCCCCGAAACCCCAGTTGCCCTTTAAAAGAGGGAGTATATAAGGTATTTCTCCCGCCTTCTTCGCCTGCTTTCATCGTATAGTGGTCAGCACCCTCGACGCGTAACCGAGAGGTCAGTGGTTCAATTCTCGGCGAAGGCGTTGCTCATTTTTTTCTCCTGCTTCCAAATAACCTAATGTCTCTACAACGTTAAGTACTATATCTCAAAAAGATGACTTAGCTCAGTCTGTAGCCTGAAGGGCCATCAATCATTTAGAGGCGGGTGAAACGCAATCCGGAAGCGTTAGAAGTTTCTTAAAACATCATTTCCAGACTATGGAATCGGTTTCTGGAAACTGGAAATGTTCCCCGAACGCTAACAGGCGGAAGAAACCGCGCTATGAACCCACTTTCTTGCAACAGCACCTTTAGAGGGCTACTGGTACTAGAGTTTTGACTCAAACTGTTCAAACAGACGCCATCCTGTGGGTTTGTATGCTTGCAGACCTAAGGTTTGTGTTTCATGGATACAGTACCACCGTGCTGCTCACAGAAGGTGGCCACAAGAGCATCTCAGATGGGGACCAGATGAATGAAGCAACGGGCTCTTCTCGGACGAGTCCCGCTTTAATATGCAACCTGATCATAAGCGATATCTCATCTGCAGAGAACTTGGTAAACAAAATACTCCTACATTTGTGAATGAAAGTGTCCAATTTGGCAAAGGCAGAGTGGTGATCTAGCCGGTATTACTATCAATGGCCGCACAGACATGTACACTATCAGGAAGGGAGCACTAAAGCGATGGAGGGGTGAGATCCTCAGACCTACTGTGTTCCTTTACGCTGCATCAGTAGTGGATGAATTCATTCTACTGGATGATAACGCCAGACCACATCATGCTCAACTTGTGGAGAATTTTCATTTCAACGAAGAAATCCTTCAAATGGATTAAGCAACATGTCTCCCAGGCATGAACCCAGAAGAACATGTTTGGGACATTCAACAGCGAAAGTTGCTTAGACGCTTATCACCCTCAGAAGCAATTTATCAGTTGTAAAGCTGTCTTATACAGGATTGAGAGAGGATACCCCACTCCCTCATTGGTATCTCATTGATAGCCTCATTGACTCCGAGCTTCGTGACATTATTTTCTATCAGAGAAAACCATATCCCTTACTGAAGCTCATTCGCGTCTGAGAAATCACATTGTTTGTTTGTTTGTATAATGTGCACAAATTGTGCATTTTTTGTTTGCCGCAAATGTAGCCAAAATGTTCGTTGCTTCTTTTTTTCCTCATATCTGACAACACATACACATGATATATTAGTCACCAACAGATTTCCTCATCCGCAGTTTATATCCAAAATCATAATATCCCCTAACTGTCTTGAGCAGTGTATATTGTTTAATGTACAGTTGGTCTTCAGTGTATTTTTACAGATAGCGTAGGACTAGTTTGGCATCTCATATGATTAATTTAATAGGTGATTTTCTCGAATGTGATGATATTAACATCAAGGTTTGCTCAGCAAGATCTCCAGAATTAAACCCTACAGAACATGCCTGAGAAGATCTCAAGAGGACAATTGCATTTTGCCTTACCGCACCCAGAATTATCTAGGACAGTAGTCTAAGAGTCAAACTGCATGCGAACTGAATGCACGTTCTCGGCTGACGGGACAGAATTTATATATTTATTTATTTACAAAATGAAAAAAGCTTATTAACAAAATAAATGATATTTTAAATAAATTTTAAACTTTGATTACAAAACATTTATCAAAATATACATTAAGAACAATAATTATGTCATAAAGATGAAAAAATCAAATTTATATTTATATTTTACTTGAGATCTAAGTTATATATACATGTTACCGTGAAAGACCGAAATTGAGGAATGTCGACTTTCACCGGAGAATGTCAACATTCACCAAATACGTCGGTGAAAGATCGAATATTGCATTACATTCTTGTGCATTCGGACCCTCACCGGTATATGTCGACAAACACAAATATGCTCTGGTATAGGTCGACAGAGAGGAGTAGATAAAGACGCGACTGGCTGTTAGCCGCCAGATCCTTTGTTCTGGTGGTAGTCAGTCAGTTTTGTCAGTCTTTTGTAAGGTTTGATGGGGTAAGCAACGTTTTCTTAACTTTTTTTCCGATACCGTAATTTATGCTGAACGGATACCGCAGTGACTGGTGATCTTTTTCTTAAAAAGTTAAATGCATTAATTGCGGGTAAACGAGAAGACAATTGTTTTTATTTTTCTCAAGAAAAGTACTCTAAAATATTTTCTGAAGTGGTTTCTGCTAAAACTAAACGCAACACACCTTTGGATTTCAGGCGATTAAAACATTTTGGTTTTGAAAATTAATGATTGTACCATTAACACCAAGAAACGAATATACAGCATCATGTTACCAATGAGGAATTGTTCAGTATACTATATGAAACTCACACCACAATAGGCCACAGAGGAAGAACACGTATACTTAAAGTGTTGCAAATTAAATACAAAAACATTACATATGAAGTTGTAATGTTCTTTTTAACTTCTATTATTTTCCTTTCTAATTTTGTATGTACTGTGTGTTTTAAGTTCTAATTTTAAGTACGTTTTTTCGCGACTGAATTATGGAGAAGAAAATATAATATTCTTATATGGTCAGCATTCACCATTAGTACATGGTGACTGTCGACATTTACCGGTGTAAGTCAGAAATAAGAGTATTTGGAAAATATTTCGGACATACACCAAACGACTATATGAATGTTGACATTCACGGATGAAAGTCGACATTCGCCAGATTTCGGTGTTTCACCGTAACATATATATATAATGATCAACTCAGTTTAATGTTTTAAACACTTACCCCTTGACAACTTCTGATTGAAATATTAAATGGGGGGGGGTAATTTATAATATTTTTCATTGCTTCTTTAATTTAGCTACTTCTTTAATTTTAATTACACAATTGTTTTAACAAACTATGACTTCCCGTACAAAAAGCTTCGATTGCCATCTTTGACTACTCTAAATTTTCCTTTTTACTATTAAAACATCTTAAATATACCTTACACTTTTTCCCTCAAATAGGGTTATCAAAATTTTTCTTCTTTTTAATCTCAATCTCTCTCTCTCTCTCTCTCTCTATATATATATATATATATCTGTATATATATATGGTTCACAATAGAGGTGCTAGCACCAGGGTACCTGGGCCGAAGACCCTACCCCTAACCTAATTATTTGTGTTTTTCTTAATAGATAGCAACTAACAGTTACATAATAGTAAATACTTAACTAACAACTGACAGTCATCTTCAGAAAAAAAAACTAGCAGATTCATAGTGTTGTTGTGTAACTAGTATTGTGTGTGACCAACCCATGTAGACTAGCAAATGACCAGTATATATATAAAAAAATATTAAGAACATTCAAACTGCTTGTGCACCATGTAATGTTAAATGTACCATACAATAATCGAACACGAAATGAAATAAAGCTATAAAATAATAAGAAATAAATATAGAGAAAATGCAACTAAATTGGCAGCTATATTTAAGTTTCTGTATATTTATTTCTTTATACGCACGTTAAAAAAAGGGTGTGCAAGGACATTATAATATTTTAATTTTTCAGTTTTCTCATACACTTTCTGATGTAACGTTTAAAGTAAAATCGAGCAAAAAAAAAGTTTCGAGCAAAATTCAAATTATATGCATTTTACTTAGACACTAATCACTTTGCGTTAAAATACGGATTAATTTCGTCACTTAAAGTTGTAACTCTGATATGCTTAAGTCAGAATTAATTGATCTAAAATGTGTTTACCATTGCAAGTTATTTCACCTGATTTTCTTTTAAATACGCTCTCTATATAAATCCCTGTAAATACGCATTTCTAATCAAACGACTAAATTTTTCATTTAAAGGCAGATGAATATGAGGCACTATTTGAATAAAACAATGAGGAGTATTAAAGAATGAGTCTTAAATAATCCCATTATTAGGTACATGTGGAATTTCAAGAAAGGGTTATTTAAAGTAAGTACTTCTAACACTTTCATACACTACATTCTAACACTACATTCCTGATCTGAATGTGTGCATTTATATACAAATTGGACTAACTTAACATTATTATTAAAGAGGATTAGAGGAATATTAACAGTCTTGTGTAGTTGTATACCAATTACAACTGACCTCAGAATTATGTTAACCGCAGGAAGGAATTAAAATAAAAGCAAACATGCAGGTTTTTTTTTTTCATTGAAAGCATTAATATCTCTAATCTGTTGTGAAATGCGCGTTGATTCCTGAAACTACATGACTGGTTTATGGCTTGTTTTTAAATTTCAATAAAATGAAAAGATATTTGCTCTTCGCTTATAATTTTGTAATTTAGCAAATCATGCTATGTTAAAAAATTAAATCATCCATGATTTATTTTTTCAATCGAATGGCCTGTCAAGAAAATAAAATTCATTACATCACTTTGACAGGATAATTAACAACAAAAAGTGTTCTTAGTGTTATTCGAACATAAAAATAAATAACTGAAGACCATTTTACGCTATAGTAAGTAAAATTAAAATGTATTATTTGCTCACTCCCACTATGGTTATCTACGAATTATTTGAAAAGATTTTTTCATGTTAAAGTTATACGAATCGTGATTTTTTAACAACTTGATGTAGTCAACTTGTGGTTTACAGACTAAGTTTATCGCAAATTTAATGAATTATAATTTTACAAATGTACAAATTCTTTCTTTTAATTAAGTTCACAATAAACGAATTTTGTTTTAAAAGTTGGTGACGAATTGAGGAACTTCTATTCGGAGATTCTTTAGGAAGATGCAAGGTTATACTTGGTCTAGTACTAGTACGCTAACAGATAAGTATAACATATTATCGCTATGTTTGAGATAGTACGGCAAATTCTTACGGAGTTTTTAAATTAACCTTTTTATTTAAACAGAACTTTGAACATAAGACCACGACTTTGTGCTATAAATAACCACAGCTCGTGAAAATTAAAATTAAAATAAGAACTGTCAGTTCAAGTTAAACATTGATCCGTGGTCTAAGGCTACACTGTTAAATTCATCGCTGTCTATTCATCGCATTCCTAGGTGGTCCTTCCTTACTTACACCAGGTGATTCCCTCAAAGCGTCTCTTAATTTTGGCATCCCTTAATAATCTCATAATAGCTCTTGATCTGGTCTACATTTGCTTTCATCGTTTTGACCTTTCAAAAATACCACTGTTCCCGTTACTCGCTCAAGTAGAAATTGAAATTCAAACTTACTTCGAAACTTTCCCAACGCGCTGCACACGAAAGAGAATAATTTTCAAACCTTTATCTCCCATCTTAAAATAAAATGTCCTCTTTTCCTTCTCATAATAAAATTTTTGTTTCGCCCTGGCCATATCCGAATTCCTCTTTGCTCAATTCGCTAATCCTGAATGTGTGCCAAGTTAAATTCTGAAGACCTGTTTTCAACAAAAGAAAAATATCGAGGGGCATAATTAACTTTCTTCCAAGACATAATTCAGCCGATATCTTCCAGTTGTATTATGTTTTTCTGTTTTCAAAGCAAATGCGAGTTCATTGACGCTATCATCCCACTTGTTAGTGATAGCTTCTTACACAGCTGAGGGTAATTCTAACTATATTTGTATTCTTTCTCTCTGCAGTATTCAACTGTGGGAAGTATGGCCATCTTAAAATGTTTTATGCCAACACTCTCTCTACACATATCCTCAAAACTTTTACTTGCAGACTTCTGTCCGGTTTCCAACATTATTTTAATGGAAATCCATACTTTAATATAAATATATTTGAAGCTGAATCTGTGACAGTTTTAGAGGAAGCTCTTTTAAAGGGACGTAAGAGGTTAATTTCTGCGATTTTATTAGGGAAAACAGCTAAACAGCTTTACGCTTTTTAAGTACATGGCCGGGTTACAGTTAACACTAACTAATTGACAAATGTTACAGGGCTTGACGCAATTTTTGTAATTGCGGAAAGTAAACAACTTCTCTAGCTCTGGACTATCGTTCTTATTCCGAGGTGGCCTGAAATTAGCTCATCATATAATTCCTGTAAAATACTTCATCTTAAACTAGCTGGGATAACCAGTCTTAATTCTCTCACAGTACTCTCTGTAGAGAACAATAGATTGTCAATAACTTTCTGATTGACAGCTCTGATCCTAATATCCGTCATATCATAAAGTTCAAAATGGCCGGGATCTTTCAAACAGGCATAAATATTTTTATTTCGGATCTGTTTGTAGTCCTCAGATAACTGTTTTTCGCGACTCAAATTTATGAAGTTAACATGACACATTTCACTTCTTTCCCGTCATCTTCTAGTTTAATTTTTGATGCAGCATCTGCTACAGTATTTTCTTCATGGGAATACGTTTAATTAATAAACTGTTTTACTGCAATTTAAGAGTCCATATTATGAGTCTGGGTGACAAATTATTTCCTGAATACAAATGAACAATGGCCACATTATTTGTACACACGGTAACCGCAGCTGTCCCTAAACAAATTTGAAATTTCTGTATCGCCAATAGGACTGCTAAAATCTTTTTTTCCGTAGCGGTAAAATTTCCTTGAATAGGATTGAGAATTTTGCTAAAATATGTCACTGGTTGTCAGTCTTGCATAAGCTCAGACTCAATTGCAAACTTCGATTCATCTGCGGAGACTTCTAATTTACCATCCGCTTAAGGACATTTCAAGACGGGAGCGTGGATCAGTGCCGGTTTAAGTTTTTCAAATGCTGTGTTTTCTTCTGTTGACCAAGCGAATCTGGCTTTTTTCCTTTTTAAATTTAATACTGGTTCTGCTATATCAGCAAATTCTTTAATTAAAGTCCTATAATAGGAGCACAAGCCCAAAACGTAAGCTAATTTTCTTTTTTTGTGTTAGGTTGTGAATAATTTTTTATAGCTACAATTTTAAATTCTCCCGCTTTAATTCTCCCCTGGCATATTTTATAGCCAAGGTATTGAAGTGCTTATAGCACAGGTACTGAATTTGAATTTACATTTTGCTGCATTCACTTTTAAACCTGTTTCTTTGAAAAGCGAAAAAAAAACTTCATGAATCCCAAATGGGTTCATCAATCGTATTGCTAGTGAGTATTATGTCATCTAAATATGTAAAAGTAGACTTTTTGAGGACAGGTCTTATATTATACCCATACCTCGTTGAAACGTGGCAGGTGGTCCGCATACGCAAAACGGCTTTCAGCGAAAGGCATAAACTCTTGATTTGGTAATAAATGCTGTTTCTGCCCCACCCTCTGGTTTTACACATATCTGAAAAATCCAATGATGAGGTCTAGCTTCGTCATTTATTTTGTGCATTCAGTTTTTCTAGTTATTACCTCAATTATCTGTAAGAAGTAAACTGGATATTTTGTTATGGTATTTAGTTTTCTCTAGTCAACAGCAAACTGCCATGCTTTAAAGTCAGTGGGTGAGATAGTATGTTTCTTTTGATGCAGCTCCACATGCTTAGAGTACAGTTACTTATGGAGATAATGATTTTATTTTCATCATTTCCTCAGTATGTTTTTCTATAATTTCTTCTTTGACCTTACCATAGCAGTAGAATTTCGCAGCTCCGTAGGGACAGGGGTAGTTCCCAGTTGCTATTGCTTGATTTACGATCTGAGTCAACTCTGGAGCATCATCAAATATGTCTGAAAAGTTTCTTTCCGCTTGCTCCAACTTAACTCTCTCTTCCTTGCTCAAATCCTTCAATTCCAAAACCGAAGGCTGAATATTAATCTCCACCAGTATGTTGATCTCCAATTACCCCATAGCTTCCAGAAAATTAATTTTTGCCCTTGCAGTCTTCAAAATATTCATTTCCAGAACTATATTAGCCTGTAAATTTCTCCTCACAAGAAACCATCTTGTGGGGCTGATTTTTCACCTTTCCGCAACAATGAGCTTTTAGAATAATGTTATTTCATCAAAAGTAGTACGAAATATATTGTGTCTTCAGATCTGTTACCTGCATTTTGTATAGTTTACTTTCTGGAAAGCATGCAGAGTAATATGATACTTTGTTCTTGTATGGCTCTATAATGTCTTGATTTCGGAGTGTAGCTTTAGATAGTTGAGGGAGCCAGACGATACCAGATCAGCCTACGCAAGCCGCCTGGGTGTCTGAATCCGCTCTCACCCTGCATCGAACTTCCTGACGTCAGCGGAGCTTGAAGACGTGAAGGGAGAGGCTGTTGCTTGGTCTTGCAACATGTTGTAAAATTAATTCGGGCGCCACCTATAAGGTTATACTTGGTCTAGTACTGTTTCTTGGTCTAGTTTCTCTTAAAGTTATAGGACTACAGTCGCAGTACTACTTTAGTCCTATAACTTTAAGAGAAATGTAGCAAGCTATCGCTATGTTCCAAGAACAAGGCGTATAAATGTAATAAGTGTATTGTTAATCACATACCTATTTTAAATAAGAAGTATGGATTACCTCAAAATACATTTTTATATGAATATCTGTTCGGAACTTCAAATAAAGCGGCGGTACTCGTTTATCAATTTTAACCCAAATCAAATAAGTTGTTCCTGTTGAAAATAAAGCTTAGAAACGGTTCTCCATTAAAGACTTTTAGGGGCTTTTTGTAAGGTACCACTTCCGGTTTTCCAATGTTATCTAAAATCTAATAAACTCTTTATAAGAATGTAGAAAGCTTTTATGGCAAGCAAATTTTTGGATGTCTTATATAAGAGTTTTCAAGGACGAAAAATCGTCACATACATACACACAGACAGACACTGTGAATGTAGTAATATCGTGTTGTGGGGACCTAATTCGTTCTTATTCACTGAAACTAAGCAACGAATTTTCGGATCGAAAATATTACCTTTCTTGCGTATATATATAGATTGATGCGAGGGAAAATGATTTTGTTGTTTTCTTTTTAAAAAAATAACATTTAATTTGCCTTTTAGTTAAATTATAGCATATTTTGCTTTTTTAAATAATTAGAAAAAGGTAAAGAATATGTATATTTTACAATGCTGTATATTATTTCTGCAGAACTGTATTGTTACGATTAATGTGTAATGTTTTTACCATATGTTAATGCTTTGCATTTGCGTTTTCATTCGGTGACAAATCATTCACCTTTTCGATTTATTGTTTTGATGCACATGATAGTGTTCAATTAAGAATATAAGAAAGATATAGCGTACTTTAGGTATATAATATACTGCATTAAATGTATCATAAATTCATTATGTTATACACAAGAGATGTATAATATAATGGAAACTAAAAAAATCAGTTTTGTTTCTGATAATTGCAAAACAAAAATAGGCATATATACTATCATTTTGTACAGAAGCCTCGTGGCTATCCTTTAGTATAGCCCTCCTAGATTTTTTACCAAAAAATATCGCCAAGCATAGTAATAAATGATAGGAGGTGGTAACCCATACCATTCGACAAAAGCAATGTAAATAACTGTAAATTTCTGGAATTATGGTTACAGCCAACATTTACAGCTAATAGTGGCCAATTACATTTATTCATTTTCAATACAAATTACCAAGATATTCATTTACTCAAAGTTAAATGCGCGTTATCCCGTATTCTTACCTTTCCGGCATAGCTTTCCTTTAAAATTTGTCTCGCTCTGCGTTGCACGAGGAAATACAATAATTTAAACTATAAGTCTACTAAAATTAAATATCTAACTACAAAATTCGTAACGCTGTTATCGGAGATTATTTAACGCTTAGAAATCGTCGAGATTATTGTTTTTGAGATAGGATTTTTGGCTACTTTGGAGGTGAGATTTTTCCATAGTTATGGTTTGCTGTCAACCTGCTGTTAGTGATGCTGCAATTAAGGGCTCTAGTGTAGAATTGGGTGCCCCTTTGATTGGCGACGAATTTTGTTTAATTTTTTGGGGATAAAACGCCCTTTCTGGTTATTATGATAGTTTTAACTTGGTTTGCTTCCATTGCCGTCACTTTAGGGTTACCGTTACTCTGTTTTAACGTTATATGACGTCATCGTTGTTACTTTCTTAAATATAAATTTTATTGGTTGTTTTTGTGATTACGTGAGTAATTTATGTAAAATTAAGTGTAAATTTTATTGGTTATTTTTGTGATAGCGGGAGTAATTTATGTAAATTATATTGTTTGTTTTTGTAACTGCGTAAGTATTTCATTTTACTTTTAGTTCCCCGCTTGATATTTTACGCTATCGTTCTCCGTCATCCAGCAAAGTAGTATGTCTGGGAAAATTAATATGCGTTTTTTTTTTAAATGGGAGAAAAACGGTAAGAGAGCTATTATTGATTGGTGTATGCATGAAAGTTTGATTAGTTCTCGTTATGTTTGTCCTGTTTGTATGAAAGATATGCGTTTGATCGATAGAAAGGATAGATCGGATGGCTACGAATGGATTTGTCGTGAAAAAGGTGTGAATGCTCATCATTGTAAGAGGTCAGTGAGGAAAGGTACCTGGTTTGAAGAGAGTAATATGAGTATGATTGAGATTTTAATGTTTTCGTATCTATGGGTGTATGAAGCTGGTACGAATTTGATTATGAATGAGGTGAATGTGAAATCGAATAAGACTGTGGTTGATTGGCGTAATTTTTGTAGAGAAGTGTGTATGGATGTATGCGTGAAAAAGAGTGAAATGATTGGAGGTCCTGGTATGGTTGTGGAGGTTGATGAAAGCAAGTTTGGTAAGAGAAAGTATAATAGAGGTAGACGAGTGAATGGTAAATGGGTGTTTGGTGGGATTGAAAGAGAGAGTGGAAAGTGTTTTTTTGAGGTTGTGGAAGATAGATCGAAAGAGACTTTGTTGGAGGTTATTAGACGAAAAATTCTACCTGGGACGACAATTATTTCAGACTGCTGGAAATCTTACGATTGTTTGAATAGTAAAGGTTTCCAGCATTTATCTGTCAACCATTCGTTGAACTTTGTTGAACCAATGACTGGTGCCCACACTAACAATATTGAAAGTATGTGGAGCCAGGTAAAGCGGGAGTTCCGAAAACACAGTGTCCGGCAATCGTCGGAAGATATTTTCGATTCTTATTTTGCGGAATTTATGTGGAGGAGGCGCTACCGGAATCAGACGGAAGCAGATCCGTTCCGGGACTTTTTAAATTGCGTGAAAGATTTGTATGTGCCACAGTTCTCCGACGATGCTGAAGAGGATGTCGAAGTAACGATCTAGGTAAGTTCTGTTTTTTACGAATTGTAAACTACATCATCTAGCTCAATTCGCGTTTTATGACGTAATATTGGCTACGCCTGTTTGTAAAAGCAAGTTGTAGTTAAACTGTAGCTTCATTTTTGAAGAAATGTTAAATTCTATTTTAACTGAGTTGAAATGTTAGGTTTATAATGTTACTGCGGGAGATATTTTTTATGATAAAAGTTTATTCAACTGTCTTTTTTTATGTGAAAAGAGATCACTGTGCACATGGACAAAGCCAAGGTTGTGCGATGCCGAGTTTGTGCAATTCTGGAATTTTTTTTAATTGAAATAGATGGATGTGTACATGGGCAAAGTCAAGGCAGTGCGCGATGCCGAGTTTGCGCAATTCTCTGATTTTTTTTAAGTGAAAACAGATCGATGTGTACATGGGCAAAGTCAAGGCAGTGCGCGATGCCGAGTTTGTGCAATTCTCTGATGTTTTTTTAAGTGAAAATAGATCGATGTGTACATGGGCAAAGTCAAGGCAGTGCGCGATGCCGAGTTTGTGCAATTCTCTGATGTTTTTTTAACTGAAAATAGATCGATGTGTACATGGACAATGTCAAGGCAGTGCGCGATGCCGAGTTTGTGCAATTCTCTGATGTTTTTTTAAGTGAAAATAGAACGACGTGTACATGGGCAAAGACAAGGCAGTGCGCGATGCCGAGTTTGTGCATTTCTCTGATGTTTTTTTAGTGAAAATAGATCGATGTGTACATGGGCAAAGTCAAGGCAGTGCGCGATGCCGAGTTTGTGCAATTCTCTGATTTTTTTTAAATGAAAATAGATCGATGTGTACATGGACAAAGTCAAGGCAGTGCGCGATGCCGAGTTTGTGCAATTCTCTGATGTTTTTTTAAGTGAAAATAGATCGATGTGTACATGGACACCGAGTTTCTGCAATTCTTTGGTGTTTTTCGAGCGAATACAGATCGGTGCGCACATGGGCAAAGCTAGGTTGTATGTGATGCCGAGCGGTAACGTAACATATTTTATATGCAATGTTTAATGTATCATTTGTGTATTAAATGTGCATTGCTGTTTTAATTGTAAATTATATTATAGACGTTTTTTGTATTTAAATTTTATTTTAAATTGTTTTGTTTTGATATGTTAATAACGTTTTTCGATTTAAGATGAATATCGATAATTCGACAATCTACTGTACCAAACAATCTACTGTACCTACACTACCAAAAGTGTAAACTTTGACCCTATAAATAACTTTTACGTTATCATTTAATATGTAGTGTTTTCTATCGTAATTGCACTTGATAATATTAATTCATTAATAATATGTGTGTGAAGCATTGCTTAGTGCTCGAAATTTGAAGTATTTATTTTCTTATCTTATTTTATCTCATTGTGAGAAATTAGATTTTTTTTATTTATTAGTTTGTTGAAATGTAGTATGCCTACGGAAAATATGATTTGATTTAGGGATTTAAGAAACAGTGATATGAAAGCTGTGTATGATTTTGATATGGAACAAAAATATTTTTCTTTTTTTATAAATGTAAAGTTTAAAATTTTTAGAAAAAAATGAAGATTGGCTGCTTATTAGTATGTAAGGGATTGCATCATCACGTAGCAGTAAGTAATAATAATATCAATTATAAAAATGATAAAATTAAAGTGTTCCATAATATGAATTTAAATTTAAAAAAAAACTTTTTTTTTTGTTTAAATGTTAAAGCTTAAAAATCTTTGAAAAAACTGAAACTGTTTGAAATATAAGTATGAGAGGCATCGACGATGCTTACCGTTTTAATGATTGGTAGAATTAATTTACTGCATCATGGTAATTTGAAATAAAAGCAATTTATTATACGTATTTCGTATTTCTATATCTATAGAGAATACATTGTGACGTCACAAGCTTAGTCCCACCCATTTTTGGGCGTCACTTAGCTCCGCCTTCGCAATTTTGTTTACGCAAAGTATTCTAAGCTTTTACCATGGCGCCGATATTGGCGTCAAAAAAATCGCCAAAAAAGCAAGGGGCACCCAATTGTAAACTTTTACCCAATTAAGTATCAGGAGATCTCAACAGAAAATTTAAGGTGAGAATTTTCAAACAAGCGTAAAAGTTTGGGAAAGCCGGGCATTCCAAACAGATATTTTATGGGCTAATCTTTGGAATATGGTAACTGGTAGTTTGGCGACTTTTGGCGACATTTTAGTAAGGCGATAAAAATTATAATAATAATAATAATTTTTATTAATTTAATGTATATGTTTATTTATATTTTAATTAGTGTTCTTTAATTTATTTATATTTTAATTAAATGATAGTCATTTTGTGCATTACGCGTTTGTAGCATTTTGCAATCCATTTCAGTACAAGTAAACCTGCATGGAAATAAGTTAAATATTTGACACTAAGTATTTGCAACCATTTTTAATGTTTGCCTTATAAATTCGCAGGTGACTTTTATAATGGATAATTTAGAGGGAAAAGAAAATTAATGTAATTTCTTGCATATTTTATTTATTTTATACGTGCAAATGTTCATCCTTGTAAAGGGTATATGCAAGCTGAACATATAAAAGCTTGCATAGTATACATACTTTTTAGCGATCAGGTAATTTCATATATGTCCTTTTTTACCAACTTCAAAGATTCACAAAATTTTCCTGCATTTTCGTGGAAATTTTTCTAATTTACGAGAAAAATTATTTACATGTTTCATATAAAAATTTGCCCTGTAAAAACAAATTTCTGTGCACGTTTGTTCCACGACTTTTCGGAAAATTCCGATCGTGATTTTTGCTAATAAGCACTTGGAAACAATTTCGCACCTAATCTTTGTCATGATTAAGCACTTTTGTTCCATAAAAATTCTAGCATAAACGTAATTCGGCTAGCAGATTGTTGGAAATAATGTTGAGTAAAAAAAAAAAAAAACCTTTACTTCGTGAAAACAAAATGGCGTCCCCCCAAAAAAACTGGCAGGTTGCTGTAGCAAGGTTGCTCGCTAAATTTTCGCCAAAAAACCGCCAATTTACCATAATCCGAAGATTAACCATTTTATGTATGAATTCGGCTAGAGAGAGTATGAAGAGAGTATGAACCTTTTTTTTAGAGGATTTTTGATGGATTGTGGATTATTGAAGGATAGAGCTTGTTGTGAAATGTGTAAGATACCATGAGGGTTAGTTAGTCAGAAAAAGTCATCCAATGGTAGAATTTCGAGGTGCAAGAGGTATGAAATCATTTAAGCTAAGATCTTGGTTCGCCTGCAAGCTAATTTACAGTTAATTAATTCTGAAGTGCATATTATTCGTTAAGGGTGAAATATCTAAAGGCTTTCGGCATTGTTTTTAAAATTACGTCTTTTAACCTTAATCATTCCTTAATATTAGTTTTCATTTTAAAATCATGTATAATAGTCGTAAATTTATTTCTATTATTAATGATTTCTGGTGAAAACAAGATGGTGGCCATTTTTAAAACACGCACACGCAGTTTCGTGGGAAATCTTGATAGTAACCATTTTTCAAAACACGGTATTTGAAGCGCTTCGGCGCCAAAAAATGTTGCCAAATTTTGAAGGTGTGCTATGTTAAAGCTGTTCCCGCCTCGCCTATATTCTCATGCTTGTGTATGTGCATTATAACTTTATATCTAGAAAAAATCAGATTAAGGTGAAAACAAAATGAGTGATTTGAAATGATTTCAAAGAGGTCAACTTTGAAGTGCTCATCAAACTGTTGACTTCAAGTGAAAAGTTATTCAGTGCAACGAGAGGAACTGTGTTTAGAATCTTGACCAGACAAAATGTTTGTGACAAACCATCGTTTTACAGACTCATTTACAGGAAGAAAAAATTAAATTCGCTGGCAGTAAGGGATGTATGATTGTTGTCTCAACAAGGAAGCACAGTGAGCTGCTGAGCTCAATTATGCATCTACTTCATAACGGCGTTAGTAATTTGTAAAAGACTACTACACAACACATTGCATTTACGCCAAATCTACTCTTCCAAAATTTCTTCCTTCGCAAATGAATACCAAAAGAAAACTTAAGTGGTTTAGGGAAAATAAAACGTGGAATTCTAGTCAACAGAAATTTTTTATGGGCTGATGAACCAACATTTATACTATTCTGTACTTCAGAATATATTGCGCTCGAATGCACAACTAGAACCTTAAATGCCTTCTTCTTATATTAAAACATGGGGGAAGTTTCATGTTGCTTTGAGTGACTATATCGTCGAATTTAGAGATCTTATTATCCCCATGAGAGGGAAAATGATTAGCAGTGAATATTTATACAGCCATTTTAGGCTATCATTTCCAAACAAAGGCACATAGAATTTTCCCATATGTTTTTCTTAACGCCTTAGGTCATACAGCAAAGAATCTCCACTTATATTTTCAGAATTGAATATGCCCTTAGTCGCCCCAATTACCAGATTTAAATAACATTGAACATGATTAACCAAATTTAAACATCCTCAATTATTTCTGTTAGGAAGCAAATTCAGACTTTGTTATCTTCTTTCAACATTTTTCAGCAGACTGGAACAGTTTTCGTATGAAAAATTATGCATATCCCTAACCGTTACTCAGGATTTGAAAGCTTCTATTCCGATAAGGAATCGAGCTTCATTAAATTCCAGGAGTACACATATTATTAGAGCAATTCATACTCTTTCATTTAATTTCCATTGTTTTACGTCCCTCTTCTATGTTAGTTAAATTTTGTGCTATCGTGAGCATCAAAATAATAAGAAGAAATGCTTTTTTTTGCAACTGAATTAGATTGCTGTGTTAACAATGCATTCACTACTATCAATTTGAAAGGCAAATGCAAAATCTTATGTAGATTGACAAGAGCTTCATATTTCTAGAGCAATGTTTTATTTTCAAAACAGAGCCAATAGGGTGTCTTACAACTTTTTCAGTTGTTAAAAATTCTTTAGATTCCGTGATCTTATTATGTACCAGTTTAATTAACACCGTTTGTCCCTGTCATTCATATATGCTCATCATATCTACGTCCTCTTTATTATTTTACTCCACATTTTTTAAATTTGCTTTGGTAATCAGGAAAATAATTTTGTTACATCCGAATTGAATATAAGCAATATAACTAACATATAAGGAACAAAATAATAAATATTATGTTATTAAGCATAACACTTCTTAACTAGCAATGACAGATGCTATCGCTCAACGGTGAAAGTAAAGCTGAAATAGGAGCATTTAAGCACCTCATTAAGACGCTGAAAGCCGAATCTCTAACGCAAGTAAAGAATATCGCAAGTGTGTTAAAATTACATCTCTCTTTATTTAACATAAAGTTAACTTGTTCATTTTGTGCATGAAAAATAACTTAGTCGCTTTCATAATTAATCCTGTGGACAGAATGATAAAGAAAATCTTTTCAGATCTCTTGCATACCGTTAACATTAAAGCCGACTATATTCTCTTAGCGTTAAGAATGTTGAAGGTAATAATAGGAAAGGTCCAAATTTTGCTAAGCGGGCTAATTACACTATATTACGAAGCAATAGCCAAAGGCTACTATTGTTCTTAGTTTTATTATTAAAAAAATTCTTTGACATACTCACATGTAAATAGACAATATAAAGAATTAATAATTCCAAGATACTCAACTACTCATTTTCTCTCGATTTTATTCTACCATATTAAAACAGAATGCCCTGATAATCAAATCTTTAAATTTTTTAAAAAACATTTTGAGCAGAAATATGGGATAGGCATAAATACAGGGAATAGACAGACATTAAATGTAATTGATGCAGATATTTCTTTCACTGAAATATTAACGCTATTAAAGGAGATACCTTTGAAGTAAAATTCTCCTTTCAGTCTTGAATAAATCGTCATCCTCTTGAAAATATATATACTCCAAAGATCATTTATATCAAGAAATGTATGCAATTTACAGCATTTCGATCACTTACAACACATGAGTTTGATATAATACGAAGATATGATATGTAAGAAAGCAGCAAAATCTTGGAAGAATTTTACTTTATTAAAGTTTCGCATGAAAAGTCAGCAATAAATCTTAAATAAACGATTAAATCCGAGATATGTGACTTTCACACGCGTTGTTTAAAATTCAAAGTAAATAACAATTTGTTTCAATAAAGCAGAGGAAAAGAGTCTTGATGAAGATCAGATATGTATATTTTTTGACTTGCTTGCATGGCAAAGAGTGTGAACAAGAGAAGAAGCATTGCAGATTGATGTTTTTGATTTTTCATGTTTGTATCTACGATTTGGCCACGATGATGACAGTAGATTTGTAATGATCAAATCCTAGTTGAATATTTGCGTAAAAGGAATTATTGTATTTTGCCACGTATGATCTCGTAGTGCAGGAGCACATCTGAAAAGATGAGGATGAGCACAGTAGCAGGAGCACAGCTGAAACTTGTGTGGTTTGCACACCGGTGAAGGCATAACTGATTTTTCCCGTTTCCTGATCCAAACCCTCTCATGGCATTTCATGCATACATAATGAAGATATTTATAAAGACCATTAAATTATATGAAAGGAGAAGATGCATTCAATTGTGTGACACATAGCCTTCCAGATACACTTATGAAAAATTTAAAAAGAACTACTCTTTCAGCAAATATGATAGCTTCCATTTTTACAATGAAATTTCCTTTCTGGCAATAACAGAACTGGCAACTTAAACATTATAACGATTTTTTGTAGATAATGATACATTTTTAGTTATAAATATTAATTTTTCATCTTAGTACAAAAAAAATTAGAAATAATTGTGTCTAAATTAGGCTAGAATAGATGAAGGATGTTGGAGGACATTATCATTTTTCATTTAAATCCTTGTACTCAGGAGCGGGGCTAGAGCTCGTACAACTGGTACGGCTGCACTGGGAGATCGAATTTAAGCCGCTAAAATTTTTAGACTGTATCGAAGCACCGAGCAATGGCAAAATTTTGATAGTTTAGAACAAGAAATGGGCAATAGAATTTAGGATAGGCAAAATTTTAACAATTTAGAGATTCACCCGGCAGCAGAATTTAGAACTAACAGAGACTGCACCGGGTGGCAAAATGTCTAGCGTCAGACCTTCAACATACCACAATGGCCTTCTGAAAACGGATGCACTATCGAATATCAAAATAATGATAAAATTTTAGCCTTTTCTGTGATGATAGTCATGATTTTCATATGGCTGTTTGGAAACTCTGACGTCATTTTACCAACAAGTTCTTTTCTACCAAGGACAAACACTCTACAAACCTCCGAATGCGTGGGATATCTTTAAAATTTTTAAATGTTTTTAAAAGACAGTTTTATGCCCTTTGCAAGTGATACATTTTAAATTTGTATTTTACACTTTTTACACACTATGAGATGCAATTTATTTTTAATTTCAGCATCCCATTCTATTAGTTTTATTCACTAAAAATTATAAACTCAATACTTGTGGATCGGCCATTTACTTTCGCATGTTTATACGTGTCTTATAAGACGTAAAGGTTCTTGTGGTATCTAATGACAAACTTTCTACATTAAAGAACTGATATTGTCTAATTTCGACTCTTCCAAGCAGTCAAATGGTTGCATGCTGTACATGAAACGAAATCGCAAGATAAAACTGCTACGTCTCTAAAAACGATATCGCTCTTTGTGATATACGATATGCACGGTGGTCAGGTAAAACTCATTCTCTGAGTAATTACTGATGAAAATCAGCACTCAAGTGCATTTATTGCTCCAGAAAAATAATCTTTGAGCATCAGACTCGAGTGGTAGTTTGTGGGTGTGACTTTATGCGAGAAGTATGTATGACGGTCAGTAACCTGAGACGTTGTGAGAGATCAGATCTGTTTCAAGAGTTAATGTTCTTCTGCATTGGAGTTAAGACTTCCGCGTATGGGGTGGCAATTGGCTTATGAGCTGCATATAGTAGGTATTATTTCTTCAAATGGCAGACTGAATTATTAATAACTTTGAAGAGAAATCTATATAACTGATCCCAAATGTGGTTTACGATCAACATGATCTACTTTTTGTACGTTACATTTTTGTGAATATCACGGATAAAACAAGAATTGAAATAACCTAAAAAGTGATAATTCATCCTAACGTTAGAGGAAATGTCAAATATTTCCTTTTCAGTAAGTTATTTCAATTTGATTGGAAGAGTACTGAAGTGCTACTTTCCGACTATTCGAAAAGTAATGAAGAGCTATTAATAACATGTATTGTTGTGTAAAACTGTAAGCGAGAACTCTTTTCAATTTATTTTAAAATTGCCATGACCTCTAATTCTTAGAGACTACTCCCTACAAATAAAAGCGTAGAAGGACAGGAGAATATTCAGATGTGTTTTATGTTTATTGTACTTTAGTTATCTTCAAACCGAGTTTCGCAGAACCCTAAAGTCCCATGATACTTCACTAGGGATTCCGCAAAGTCAGAAATAAATTTCGAAGAAATCTTTTAATGCATAGCGAGAAATAAAAATTAATTATTTAAGTAATTGACTTTTTAATTTTTATTTCTATTATTATTAGTCCAAAGGGATTTAGTCCCGAAGGACTATTACTTTCGTTTTGCGATTTTGCGTTGAATCACTCTGAATGCCCGTTTCACTTTTCAAATTGTTGCCACTAAATGTTATCGCTCTGCATTAAATTTTAAAAAATGGAAAAATCTGCATAAATGTATGCATGTTTCTCGCATTGTGATAAAACCTAGAGCCATCGAATTTTGAATGACGTAATCCTACTGCGAATATGGGCATCTGGAAGCCCTAATTTTGAATTTGAAATTTGCTTTATTATCGATTTTATGTTTTGTAACATTTCAACGAATTTCTGATTAACAAACTAAATGATTTGAAAGCGAGCAATGGCAACACTGTACGGAAAAAGAAAAACATTTTTATCTCCAGCGCACGAGACTTACGGAAATTCTAAAGATATGTTCATTTTAAAATGATT
>KK118029.1:414488-427941 GCA_000611955.2 Stegodyphus mimosarum | reverse complement strand
CAATGTACCATACATAGAAATTTCATAAATAATGTTGTGTGGGTAGGTGTTTTCTGATAAAACTGTTTCAAAAGTATTGTGAAATTCATTTAGAACTAGAAAACTGAACTTTTCACTATGTTTTATATTGTCACTTCAACCCCAATGGGACACATGTGTCCTAACTAAAAAGACCAGTGGGACACATATGTCCCACCTCCAAAATGGCCCTTACAGTAAATTTTTGCTTATATTGGGCAGAATATTGCTATTTCTACTTTATTTTACCTAATAAACCCCTAATTTATCTTTTTTTTTTAAAGAAAAAACTGGTTGTGAAAGGGTTAAAATCTGAAATCTTTCAGATTTTTTTTTTTTTACTATTGATAAAATGTGTTTTTATGAGAGTAGTTCTGCAAAGCAGTTTAGAGAATAAAAAAAATCCCTAATCTGTGTATTTGAAACTCTTTGTATGTCTACTTTACGAACATTACGAAAAACTTCAATCATCGCACATATTAACATTCTTATTTCAATTTTCATCGTTACTCATTTAAAGTAAATGCAGAAAAGAAATTTTAGATGATGCCTTAAAAATTATAAATTTTATTAGCCACAGTGAATCAAATTTAGTATTATATTCCTTGTTTTGCGATGAATAATTTTTCAAACAGAAATTTTTACATTTACAGTTAAAAAATTACGATGCGAAAATATCTATAGCCGATTTTTTGACTCAAAAGATTAAGTTAGAATTTTTTTAAGCAGATATAAACATGCTCCAAAGTTACTTTTAAGTATGCTCAAATTATATGTATGTTTTAAATACGTTCCAGTATATATATATATATCAACATAATTAAAATAATATATTGGACATAATTTAAATAATATATATATATTGTTGCGTGCGTACGGGTTCGTTATAGATTAAATGCACAAGTCGTAAAAAAGTTTATAAAAATTTATTCTTTCCACAGGAAATAAATCAAAATGGTGAAATATTTCTTCAGAGATATTCTCACAATATCACAATATCTCAAGCGTTTAGCAAACACTCAGTTCAAAACAGATAAAATAATTCTATCTCACAGCGAAATCGCTACAATCAATAACAGCATTGAGTAAACAAACAGCAGTTCGCTTTTTACAGCTACAACATCAACAACTGAGATGAGGTGTTTCAATTCGGCTTTTATAAGCTTTTTAATTATCAAAAGAACAATCTCGATTTTTCTAGATTTTTCTGGATGGCAACAGTAAATACGAGATATTTATTTATTAAACATTAAATGCACGCGCTCTTTTATTTATTTATTTTTTTTTGCCTTAGCTTTCTCTTCAAAAATCGTCTGCGTTCCACGGGAAATATAAAGCACTTTTAATTGTAATTCTAAATAAATAGCCAAATAAATGTGAAATTCGTAACAATATAGCATTTTAATTATGTTCAAACATTATGTGATGAAATGCTTTTTGCTATTTGTAGCCTGTTTAACAAATATTTTTGCCATTTCATTGAAGTTAGTACAAAATTTAACTTAAGATGCACATTTAAAAAATACTTTACTTTTAAAATTACATTTGAACTTAGATACGTAATCGGTAAGTATGATATTTTAAAAACATTGTGCAGTTTTCTAATTGAAGATGTATTAAATTTAAGTAACAATATTGAACTTCAATTTTAGAATACTTTTCTCAATGAAAATAATTATAAGGGGAAAACTTCTGAGATTGGATGCGTAATTAATTTCAGAATTATAATAAGTCTGATGCACTGCCAATAAAAGAAATTGAATTAATTGATATTTCAACATACTAGATATTAACAATCAAATACCAACAAAATTTCCTTCATGGTTGATTACAAATTCGTGCAAAGTATTCTTAAATTTCTAGCAAAGCCTTAAAGATACTATTTAGTATCCTTGATCACAACTTCTTTGAACATCAAGCTATTCTCAGGCTATTTAGCTATAAAAACAAAATAGAGAAACAGACAAAATGCCAAATGTACAGTTCGTTTACAGATAACAGAAAATACACTAAATTATGATATTTTACATAAAAAATAACAAACATATGCCAGCCATTAAACTTACATAACGTAGAAGTAACAAAGAAATTGACTCTGCTTATGAAACTTAGCTCAATTTCAATGAAGTTCAGCAAAATATTATAACAAAACAATGATTTCTTTTTCTTTTTTTTCCTCCTTATTAAATGAATACACTTTACAATGATTCTTTTTTAAGATCGGTTATTCTAAGATCTAAGATTCAGCATGATTCTGTTACTGACGCCACGAAACAAAGTGTAATTTATTAACGACAGGAATAAAATGCTGCTGCATATTAAAAGCCACAACAGAGTGAAATATGGCGTTTTATTACTCTTTCTGGAGATCAAAAGATACTTTTCCAGGATGAAAATATATTCTATAACGGAATAGATTCACAGAATTTGCAAACATTGCAGAGGTTCCGGTGGCCAGTATTAGGCCCGGAAGTAAATTCTGTCCTAGTACGTTATCGCACAAAGTTTATGATTAGCAAAGACAAAGATAGAAAAAATTCTTCAACTTTAAGAAGTAATATATTTGTTTGGCTTTCAAATTACATGGTTAATCCTGAAGACATAATACCTACATATAACTTCATGGTTGCGGTTAAGAATAAGGGGGAATAATAAATATTAAAAGAAATTCTACATAAAACTTAAGTTCAAACTTTTCCATGTTATTTCATCAGCAATAGTATATAATTTACTTTGCTATCTTTAAAGTGTATCAAACACAAGTAAGGATCATTTCTTTTTCTCCTAAAACGTCAATCTTTAATAATTTATTTCATATATATATGTACATATACATATAAACCAATGATTAACAATAAATTATAATAAGAAAACTTTCCATAAACTATCTCCAAGGAACAGAAATTCAATTTAAAACCTTCATAGAAAAAGGTATCTGACAGAATTTTAATAAGAATTTAAAAAATTTAAAAATAGAATTTTCTAGTCCTCCGTTGTTTAAAAAACAGTTACGGAACACTTAAATTACTATCAATTAACAGCAACTAAAATAGGAGCGAGTATTTTACCTTACTTCCAGGTAAGCATCAAATTATTTGCTAGATTCAAATCATACTTCACAATTGGTACTCAATCAAAATAAAAACATTAGTCCACTTAAACCAAACGAATCCTGTTTAAAAGCAAATAATCTTTAAAATTAGTTTCTGACTAAGAAAACAATTAAACGGAACTAGATGCTTACTTTAGAAGACCTATCCCCTACGCTCTCTTTTCATCTCAAAACAAAAGTAAAAACAAATGTATATGTTTAATAACAAATTTTAAAAATCATAAGAAGACTAAAAATAAAATCATCCAAAAAATTTAAAGTTAAAAACTTGTAGTAAATAAGAAATTTAAAAATTAAAACAGTAAGCAAAACTTAACCAACTTGCCTTCCAAATTTTAAAACCAAATGACTGTAGTGCAACTATTAAGTGATGGAAGTAAAAAGGGTTATATATATATAAAAACAGCGGGCTCTAGCCCTTTTTAGTCTTTAGCCACTACAGGATCAGCCAATGGTGGTGATTTTATTATGGAGTTATCTGACAGGCGGCCACTGTTACCTCTTATGAAGGTACAGACAATTTACATCCATTGCTTCTGCGGGATTCGAACCCGGGCCTTTCGGTATCGCAGTAGGCTTTCCTAACCACTATACCATCTAGGCGGCATTAATTCCCAAATATTGGCTTGGAATATCATATACAGTAAAAAAGCAGTTGCGTGGTGACAAGTACTACGTAGATGTCGTACTGCGTACTATTACGTACTACGTAGATGGATACTACATACTTACTTATTTCCAAAAAGTACCAATTTTCACAGTTAGGGTAGGATCAAAGCATAGAGAAAATAGGTCGCCGCCTATATCACGGGTTTTCGAAGTGAGCTAGCTAAATTAATCTCTCCATTTAAAGAGAACCATGTTTTACTTTGAATTACTCATACATTTATACCAGTTCTATGGATTGCCTAGGGAAACAAAAACGCTGGAGACGGGCCTCTTCACGATGTTACCAAAAATATTAATTTTTAAAAAAAATGAAAAAGTAACTTCTTTTGCACAGCTCATTTATTTAAGTGAGCAAAGCAATTTACTACATATTTTATAAATTTTTGTTTCAAACAACTAAATAAGTAAAATCATGTATATAGATTCAGAAAACCTTCAAATTGCAACAAATTTTCCTCTTGCTGGGCCCATACTTGGTTAGCGTATTCTTGTCAACACTGAGATTTTGTCTGGCGAGTGGTAAGTATTTAACTAGCTATTTTTTTTTTTACTCAGAAAAATTTACCAGACCCACTGAAAACTTGAAAGCTTAGCTCAAAGTATGGTGCAACTAAAAATTACTTCTTAAATCCTAAAAATAGTAATTTAAATTGGTTTGCAATATATGTAGTATCCTACTTCTTTCCCATATTTGAAGGATGCAGCACTTAGTTAACACCAGCTGTTTCCTGTCCGTATTTAACGGGGCTTGAAACACGTATTCTAGTCTGGATAACAGACGTTACCTGAGCCTCAGCTTCCTTCAGATATGGAGAATAAGCAGGATACTCCTTATCCATATTGCAAAAAAAAATCCTTGAAAAGCTTATTTTCCTTAGTTTCACTTAAAACATTGTGCATTTTCCCTTTTAAAGTGATTGAAATATGCTGTTCTTATGTTCCGGTTAAGGTTTTCATGCCTTTAGTTTTTAATGTCTTAAGTTAATCTGCATGCAATAGTTGTAAAATTATCAACAATGTAAAAGTTGTTTAAGTGAAACTCTTAGCAGAACAGTGAATTAAGTCAGTATGTACACCGCTTTTAGTGTGCTTTTGCCGAACGGGACCAAAAGTTAACTTTCGGTTTTGTGGAACCGAAAAAATTAACCTTCTTGCCCTCTGGCCGAATGAAATTGAAAAAAAAATGTAATTTTCTTTTCAATTTTTTAACTGTATTTGGTGTTTTATGTTTTTTCTGTAATTTACAAATTTTAATAAAGATGTTTTGAGATTTTATGTGTTTTTGCCTTATCGCGAAGTGAGAACTGAGTTGATTAAATGAGAAATATATGTCTAATAAAATTCGAGGAAATAAGCTTAAATGAAATGCGGCAAAAAATGTGTATAATTTACTAGGTCGTACAGGAAGTCTTGTGGTATCCACATCAGATTTTTAAAATTATTTGATAAGATATTTGTAGAGATATTAGGTACTTTTTGGAAGCAGGAGACACGAAAAATGAGCAACGCCTTCGCCGGGAATCGAACCACAGACCTCTCGGTTACGCGTCGAGTGTGCTGAAGGCATTTGAAGGCATTCGAAGAATGTGAAAGAAATACCTTACATACTCCCCCTTTTAAAGGGCGACTGGGGTTTGGGGGACCCAATAGCCAAATCGTGGTTGTGAAGAATCATCATTCACTAGCTTTTTTTTTTGTTTGTTCGGGCGCCAGTTGTAGAATCATTAGGTTATTTGAAGCAGGAGATATTGAAAAATAAGCAACGGCTTCGCCGGAAATCGAACCACGGACCTCTCGGTTACGCGTCGAGCGTGCTGACCGCTACACCACGAAGGCATGCGATGAAGGCGGGGGAAATATCTTATATATATATATATCAATTATAATTATTTCTTCACTGTATTTTTAGTTCATTCTTAAAAATTACTGTAGGGTTTTACAAATAAGCATAATCCGTACGCGTTTTTATAGGCAAATTTAAACAAGTTTAACATTGTTGATGGTCCCCATTAAAAACTGATCATCATTCAAAATAACTTAAAACTCTAATCTTGATGAATTAGAATTAAAAATTCATATTTTTTTCTAGATAAGCATATATATATGATCATGATGACCAGCAATTAATGTTCTTCATAAATTCCCATTCATCATTATTGCAAGAATAGAAATCACGCATCTGACCCAGCATACTCAGCACGTGATTTGTAACAGGTGACTTATTCGTTAGGATTAGAGGTTTCCGGTTCAACACCTTATCATTTTTTAGCGATCAGTATTTCTCCAGCTGGAAAAGCACAAGCAAGGAGGAATGGAAGAAGGTGTTAATAACCATACACGGCAGATAAATCACCTGACAGCTTCCCTATCGCAAATATCTCGAAATTCTCATAATATAATTTTTCATTTTTTACTATTTGTTACCTTCCTTGCAGATGCTGTCTTTTTTGTTATTTTGTTTTGATTATCGTTCTAGTGCTTCGGAAGGGATAAAGGGAGCGGTCTGTTTTCGAAAGAAAAAGGTAATTTGAATGCATCAGGTTTCATACAATGGCTTTGTCTACCATTCTAAGGATTGTCAAATTGGGTAATGTTTCGTTTTAGCTTTTGACGAATTTACACGTTTCATAACTTCAGAATTCGTTTTCATTCGTCATTCGTTAAGTCCATTTTCACGATGCCTTAAATCTTTAGGAGACACTAAATGCTGCAGTTTCATTATAAAACGTTTATAGTACTAACAACAATAACAATAATAATAATAACGTTTGATGGCTAAAAAAAATATCTTTTATTTTCAGAACACTAAGTACATGCAGAAAGTACTCTGAGCTATGACTGGTTAATCTTAGGTTGTTGCATAACATAGAAGGATCTCGAATTTGGGAGAAACAATGAATTTAGGGGGAGAACACCAAATTTAGAATGTCAACTTTGAGGTCTCTAATTATTTTTTTTAAAAAACAGCTGTCGTATTTTGTTATATCTAACATACATATATATAGTACGTACATAAAATTGATAAGAATATTAGTTTTCAATATGTACTAACGAAACATTATCAAACATCTATTGCGGAAGTAATAACATTAATTTTCTGCAATATTGACTTATTAATTTTGTAGCACATTTGTAAAATATATAAAACAAAAAAATGGTTTAGAAACAGAAAGAAAAAATAGTTTTAGATCATGTGTTTCAAATCAAGTTTAAAACTTTACAAGATTTGAATAGCACAGAACATTGAATTAAATCTTCTTTTTTTCGTTATATAGGGTTTCCATAATTTAATCACCGGATAACAAACTTCAGTTGAAATGTAATTTTAAGATGTAACAGGAAAACATTTATGTCTATATAATGTCTATATATCTATATGTCTTTAGTTCAAGGAATTTCGTTTGTTTTGAGATTTGGGGAATGGCAACAGGGAACTTGTTTATTTACAGACAAAATGTTGCCATGTATTAAAAAACAATGAGCGTTCTCTGGTTATGAGAAACATATCTCCGAAAAGAGTTTGCAGGGATTTACAACAAGAATTTAATAAGCCTCCACTAAAGGTACAACCAATTAAAAGATGGTTAAAGCAGTTTTGAGAGACCGGCCATATTTTGCATAAAGGAAGTGCAAGTAGATCAAATGTCAGTGATAAAATGCTTCCGCCATTCTAGGTGCGTTTGTGTGCAGTCCCAGTAAAGCCATTCACCATGCCATCCTGCAAACAGAAATTCCCACGTTGACTGATCACAAAGTTGTTTATAAGCGGCTGAAACTGACTACGTATAAATCGCAGATTTGTTAAAAAATCAAAATCCAGTCTTTCGTAAAGAATTTTCTATAGACTTTCTTAACCGTGTCAGAAATGATGATCAGTTTCTTCAGAAAATCGTATTCAATGATTGAAGCAACATTTCATGTTTGAGGGAGAGGTTAATTGACACAACTGCAGGATTTGGGTGTCAGATAAGCCGCGTTTTGTGACAAAAGTTGAACCCTTAAGTTAACGCTTGATGCACCTTGGATATGTTGTAATTAATTAATTCGGATGATTGCTTTGATATGCTGAGATTGTTTTCAGTACCGCAATTAGGAGAAATGCAGTCACATTTTTTATCGAACAGGAATGGGTCCCTTGTCATTTCATTACACATTTATCTGTTTCTTGGTGAAGTATTCTCAGATCGTTGGATTGGCAGATGTAGTACAATTTCACGGCCACTCAGTTCTTCGGAAGTCACACCGCTCAACTTCCTTTTTCTGAGGATACCTGGAGAACCGAGTTCTTGCTGCAGAGATTCAAAGAATTAAAAAATCGAATAACCACAAAAACAGCTAGCTACTGTGACTCTGGAAATGCTTAATAACGTCTGGAAGGAAGTCGAGAACAGACATAATATTCTCCGAGCAACTAATAGCGCTCATATTGAAATGTATTAATATAAAATTCTTTGAAGTGCTGAACAAAATTTAGTAAGTCTTTTTACCTTATTTTGTATTATTTACTTGTATTGCATTTCTTTATCCGGTGAATAAATTATGGACATTCAGTACTTTAACACTGCCCATTTGTGTTTCAATTTAAAAACAACAAAACATTTTTGTTACAAATATTTTTTATTTTCTCAAAATTGTAATTTTATTACTAAAACAATGAAATGGAAAAACTTAAAATTATTACTCTACATTATTTTGTAATATTGAAAGCTTACTTAGTAAGGTTAATTAATGTATGATAAAACTTTGTTTTGGCTTTAATTCTAATTCCAACATGTTTTTATATTTTTATTTGAATGTTACCATCTTTTTACACGTTTTCTTTATATTTTAAAGTTATTTTAAGATTTAGTTAATAGCCAGCCTTTCAAATTTAGTCGGAATTTTACAAAGGCATTTCATATTTGCTTCATTAATCTTATATGAAACTGAAAGATAGACTACTCTAAATGCAATCAAAAATTTTGAAAAAATTTAAGTACGGAATTTTATTAGAGAAATTTATCAAAAGTTTAATAATGTGTCCTTTCAAATTTTGAAAAGGCTTCATGCATTTTTTTTAATTTCCTTTTTTATGTTTGTAAATTAAAGAATATACGTTCTACATAAGATTAATAATAAATAATAAATAATAATAAAATACTTTAGCAGTATAATGCAAGCAAGCCTATAAGGATCGTTACTCATAATACTAGAGCGTTTATATTTGCACTGTTAATACTTTAGAAATAAGAACTGAATATTTAAATTTCTAAAATATTTATGAGCTGATTTATTTGAGGGCAAACTTCATTTGTATTATTTATACCTATTTTGATACTATTTAAACATTTCAGCATAACTTCCTATATAAATATCTGCTGAAAAAAGTGAATCTTTACAATCTTAACTAAACTCTTTTCAAGGCAGAAAAGGTTCGAATAAAGTGAAATCTTCCAAGAAAGTCCACAGAGATATCAAATGAATTTGACCTTCTTTGGAATTGGTGGCTGTAGAGAAGTGATTTTCAATATTTACTTATGTTCTGAGAAACATTCTTCACTTTCAGAGTGAAGTCATCGAGACAAGTTTTGCAATACATTCTTTTTCTTCTTTTCTGGAATGGAGAAGTTAAACTTTTTCATCCAGATTCTGATAAATAACACTTAAAAATAAATGATATTTTATGATAAATAAATCAATATTTATGATCAGTTTCCACCAATGTCAGTCTGCAGCCTATAAATTTAGGAGCATGCTGTAGTTTTTAATGACAGTCATCTCGCATGAAGACCACTTCTGAGATGATTCTTTGTAGAGACATTAGGTTATTTTTGAAGCAGAAGATACGAAAAATGTGCAATGCCCTCGCCGGGACTCGAATCTGGACCTGTCGAATACGCGCCGAGTGTGCTACTGTTACACCACAAAGGCATGCTGTAAGGAGGTAGGAAATAACCTTACATCTCCCCCCCTTTTAGAGTGCGACTGGTGATCAAGGGACCCGGTCGCCATATTCTGCTAGCGACGAATTATGTTCCACTCCTTTCTAGTTCGGACGCCACTGTAGAGACATTAGGTTAGTTCTGAAGCAGGAGATACGAAAAATGTACATTGCCCTTGCCGGGACTCGAACCTGAACCTCTCGAATATGCGCCGAGTGTGCTACCCTTACACAACGAAGGCATGCTGGAAGGAGGGAGAAAGTACCTTATATCGTAGAAGAACATAAATAAATATCGAAAGAAATATCACTTTTAAAGAGTTTATGTAATCTTCATGGAAGACTAAAATCAAGGATACATCATACGCCGAATTTTTGATACCATGCGTCACAATGAAATGGTCAATAACAAAATTTCTGTTTACATGCATTTATTTAGTTATTTTATATTTAAAATGCGATGCGCAACAAAATTTATTTTATTACTATTTAATTTAGTTTTGAATTTAAACTTTAAAACAGCTCTAATTATTACCTTATTAATATCAGCGAATGCCATCGATGACCATAAAAATTTTTTTGTCGTTGAGCATAACATGTTGTTGAATCTCAAATGTCTCAATAGAAGTGAATTTTCTATTGTTTCATATTTCAATTTTGGCTTTTAGAATTACATGCGTCCGCATTTATTCTCTGTTTATTGCATATTGTTCCAATAGTTTGAGACTCACTAAAGTCGTGACATGCCACTAATGTTTGAGACTCACTAATGTCATAACATGTCACCAGTGTTTGAGACTTAATAATATTATTGACAATTATATATACCAGATGATCCAAAAATAACAGAAAGAGTAAAATTTCGATCATTCAAAAATATAGTAGCTTTTCATAGAAATGCACAGAAAGACATATGATATTTTTATCAATAAAAAGTATTGTTGTCAGAAGAATTATATTTAACTGCGACAAATGTTTCTTCAGTCATGCCAGAAGTTAGTATAGTGGTCCAGCACAGTTCGCAATGCAGCAAGGATTAAAAATATTCGATATAACTACAGTCATTTATGAGAATGACTGCCAGACGTCGCAGGCCTTCTGCGCAATAGCAAAGAGGGTTCAACTGTAATTCCTATCACATGATGGAGAGTAATGTCTTTCAATATATTCAATAATGTCCATCGACCTCTGTACACTACTCTGTACCATAATCAAAAGTCTGAAGATATAAGTTCTGGAAACGTTGGTGGCCATTCATGTGGCTAAAAGCGACTGAGAACGGAGCAACTGTCAAATATCAATGGCAGCAGGTGCTGGGCAGGAGATGTGTGGAGTCACTCCATCCTGCATAACTGTCACATTATGGAGCATTCGTCTCTCTTGCAAGAAGGGTATGGTTCTATTTCTTTCAAGCGCAGCATAACGTTTGACAATTCGAAATGTACCATTGGGGCCATCATTAGAGAAACGGGCCTATATTGAATAAAGCTGTGAACCCGCGCCATTCTTCTTTAGTTAATGCAAAGAGGTTTCCATTATCACATGAGAGTTCTCATTCATCCATATGTAAGAGCTGTACAACACAATTATTCTTTCGTTAAGCGAAGGTCGCCAGGTCGTTTTAGGCCCAGTCCGCGTAGTTTTCCATCTGTTGAGAAGCTCATGACGTGTTTTCAAATCCTATGATTTCGTTTCATGTACACTGCTAAAAAAAAGGGGGGGAGTTCTATATCTCCCGTTCTACTGGGCCGATTGACGAAATTCAACTTGCGTTTTTTATATCTCGAAAGCGCGACTAAGGATATGTATTAGATTTATATATAGTATTGTTCTAACATAGGCATTTTGACACTAAATCGGACTTTTTCTGAACTAACATGCCGGTTTTTTTTTCCATATTTCGATTCTTCGACTCAAATGACGCCAAAGTACCAAGTTTTGTAAAAAATCACACGAATAGTTTTTAAAAAATTACCCCTCAAAATTTTAGCTCCCCCATGTTCAATGAATTTGGTATATATTTATTAATATCTCTTTTTTATTAAACTTACTTGATTTCTTCCAGAATTCAAAATTTGGGCTTAATCCAAATATAATTCGCACATTTTCTATGATTTATTTTTAAAATTTGTATTTAAAAAAAATCTTTATAATTTTTTGGAAACATTTTTGTATTATAACCTATAAAATTTTTAACTTCATCTTAAAATAGATGGATTTCTAGGAACATTTGCAAAAAGTAAGAGTTTTTTATTCAAAAATTCCTGAGGTAATTGTGAATTTACACATTGGCGTGTTTTGAAATTTGAAATATTCTTTACAAGCGATAATAACGCCACATGTGGTCTACGCACTTTGTTAAAATTACTTGAAAGTAATGAACGTGACTTTTTTCCAACTTATATACAATAATTTAAAAAAAAAGGGGGGGAGGAAAATAGGTTGTTATAAATTAAGAAGTTGGTTCCAAATATAATTCGCACATTTTCTATGATTTATTTTTAAAATTTGTATTTTTAAATAATTTTTACAAATTTTTCGAAAATATTTTTGTATTATAATCTATACAATTTTTAGCATCATCTTAAAGTTGATGCATTTCGAGGCACACTTGCAAAATATTCGAGTGTTTTATTCAAAATTTTCTAAGATATACGTGAATTTACATACTGGCGGGTTTTGAAATTTCGTACATTCGTTACAAGCAATAATAACGCCAAAAGTGGTTTACACACTTTGTTAAAATTATTTGAAAGTAATGAACGTGACCTTTTTTCTGCTTGTATATATTAGAAAAAAAGAGGAAAGGAAAACTGGCTGCTATAAATTAAGATTTTCGGCAAATGAATTGTTCTTGGTGCAAACTGAAAAAAATTGCGCCAATATAAATTTCTAAATTTCTCCATAAATTTCTCACCAAAGTTAACAAATTTAATATTTAGGCATAATTTGAGTCGTAGACTCGAAATATGGCAAAAAATTGGAATATGTTTTTTCAGAAAAAGTCAGATTTTGTGTCAAAATGCTATATTAAAACAATGCTATACATAAATTTAATATATATCCTAAGTCGCACTTTTGAGACATGAAAAACGCCATTTGAATTTCGTCAATAGGCCTAGTAGAATGGGTGCTATAGAACTGTCCCCCCCTTTTTTTTTCACGGTGTGCGTGTTATATTTAGTAAAGATACATCTTGAAGATGATCACGAGTCATCGTCATATAGTCCCGTGTGAAATGCTACTTCTCCGAGGCCACGAAAGCTCTGCTTACTGGCGAAAAACGTAACTGTTATGCAATAAATGTTTTAACTACTAGAACATGCATTTTCTTGCTCATTTTTCTGAAAACCGCATCGTGCTACTGTATATACCTCAAGGATTTTTTAACTTTTATTTTTCTGCTAGTTTTAAATCACTTGTTATATACAGCATTAAAGAATGTAAATAAAGTAGTTCCAATTTCAAAGGATTTTAATATTGCTGAAAACATGCATATTATTATTTTTTTCCTTACGCTACGTTTTCTTTATTTGTTATTATTTCTCTATTATTTTACTATTTCTTTATTTTTATATTTTTTTCTAAAATTATGTAGGGTTTAAACTCTACAGTCAGAACGAGACTGACAATGGTTGATTGTATGTCATGCATTGCACCCCTACCCTGATAGGGTAACATGTGATTGACAGTTTCTATTAACAATGAATTTCTTCATCTTTTTTTTTTTTTTT
>KK118029.1:366595-414441 GCA_000611955.2 Stegodyphus mimosarum | reverse complement strand
TTTTTTTTTTTTTTTTTTTTTTTTTTTTTTTACTGTTTTTCAGCTTTTTGTTTTTGAGTTCACTAGATTTCATAATTTTCTTCATATTCTGACAGGTTACTTTACGGTCGACCTGCGTTTCTTGTTAAAAAAATCTTGAAAGTGAAACTACTTTATTTACGTTCCTTTTACGCCATTTTGATCTGCATTTAAATTGTTTTATATATTGCTGCTCATATCGCGTATAATTTTCCTGTATTATATAAATATATGTCCTCTATTCCAGCGTATAACGAGCATCTGTATTTTCAAGCTACATTTATTAAGTTTTAGGTATATTCGACGTATAACGCGCCCCCGTTTCTTTTTGAACAAACCTGAAGTATACATATACGATGTTCTTGTCTTTTGAAGTCATTCATTAGAAGATATTTCACACACGTTCGAACAATACTATACTGCATTGACAATTGTTTGTGGGGGGAGAAATGCTTCAGGAAGTAAATAATTCTGCAAAGAGAGAGGGATGTTTTAAATGCAGATGTGGACATGAATGCTATTCTAGGATTTCGAAAAAAGAGGAACAAAATTTGGGGTACGAATGTCCTTCCGACGCAAATGGATTAGCGGAATTAGGTGTCAGATATTTTATCTTTCTGTAGATGTTCGCCGTATAACGCTCACCTGTTTCTTTTTGAACAAACATGAAAGATACAGGTGCGATGTTCTTATCTTTTGAAGTTATTCATTCGAAGATTTTTTTCAGACGTTCGGACAGTGCTATACTTAATTGACAATTGTGAGTGGGTGGGAGGAAAATGTTTGAAGAAGTAAATAATTCTGGAAAGGGGGAGGGATGTTTAAAATGCAGGTGTGGACATGAATGCTATTCTAGGGTTTCGAGAAAGGTGGAACAAAATTTTGGGTAAGAATGTCCTTTCGACGCGAATGAATTCGCGAAATTAGAAATCAAATGTCTTCTCTTTCTGTAGTCATTTGAAGCTGTGCTTTTGAGGTGAACATCGAAGGCTTTAGTTAATAGAATTTGCTTTAGTTGAAATACAGTTGATCTGGCATTACTTTTACTAATAAAATGGCTTTCGCCAAAAGAAACAAACACTGAGCTGCTTTCAAATGTAAAGTCATTCAGTTTGCGAAAGAACATGGAAATTGTGCTGTAGCAAGGATGTTTAGTTTTGGTGAAAGAGGGAATAAATGGTGATTATTTATTTATGGATCAGATAAACAATGATAGTGAAGATGAAACAGAATTCAATGATGTGCTGAAGATATAACGAGAAACGGGCATGACGAAATTTTCATGTTATCCAATAATGAACATTTTAAAATTCATATGATATGTCGTTTCTTTTAAATAAATAACATTTAGGTACATGTAAAAATCTAATTTTTGTATTCTAATTTTTATCTTATTTTTAATTCATCATTAACCCGACGTATATGTATATATATTATATTTGTATGCTGATTTTTGTCTTATTTGTAATCTATCATTTTTATATCCGGCATATATATACATATATATATTAAGTAAGAAATTTAGAACCTGCTTTACACAAAGATCTAAAAAAAGTTATTGAAATTCAATTCCAATAAATTTCAAAATATCCTATAAAAATACAGAATAAAAACTAAAGAAATAGGAAAGTAAAATCTAAAAATTATAAAAATACAAAAAATATGCAAAAAACCAGAAAAGTTCATAAAGAAGAGGAATTCAATTAAATCTGATGTAACGTTATAAAGAGGAGGATACTTCAGACTCAGTTACAACCCCCCCCTCTCCACTAAAACACTTACGTTTCTGTATTCAAAATCAGCTGATGAACTATTCTAAAGTTTTTTAATTAATAACAGTTCATCCGAATATATATATATGGGTGTGAGTGTGTGTTTGTTAGTAAATCGCACTTATGATGAATTAAAAGTAACACAGGCTAAAGAAAATACCATGTATTTCAGCGTAATAAGAGATTTTTGGAATGCCTTCAAATGATATTATCTTTCGTAAACGATTATCTTGAAATCTAAGAAATCTATCAATTGAAGATAATCTTATACTGGATTTATAAATTTGCGTGTTCTGACTAAAGGCAAAAAGCCTCAAATTGAAAACAAATTTAATGGAATCTCATTAAATCAGTTATGGACAATAATTTTAAACTATATTTTTATCACGTGGAAGTAAATACAACACTTTATTCTTCTGAATGTGACATTGTTGCCCATCAAAACTAAAGCAGAAAAATAAAAAAAATTGTTAACGATATCAAATGTTACCAGTTCAACTTCTAAATTGTCACAATGCTCTTTTCATGAAATGAAGTGCTATAATTCATAAGACTTTTTATAATTACACCCAGAGTACAACTGTCTATTAAAATGACATCGGAAGAAAGAGCTTTTTAATAAATGGAATATACTTAGGAAAAAAAACTGAAGAATAATTAATGACGTATGACTGTAAATGAACTATGCATTCACAGAAATTTTAATGAGCAGTAAATGATTTCTCTATAAGTAGAAAATTAAAAACAAAAGCAGGAAGCAATAATTCATAAATTTAATCTTGCATCAAATTGTAACTTCTGTACTCTGTTGCAGTCAGACAGAGGGTAAGGACATTCATTGTATTAAACTAAGTAAAAATCTATGATTCAGCTTAAAGTTTCATTTCTTGTTTTTCTCTGTACAAATTTTAACTAAAATGTATTTGTAAAGTATTAAACCTGTAAGGTTTATTCTAGTTTTATAACAGTTATTTTAAGTTTATGCATCTTTCCCATCCCTTCTAGCTTCAACTTACAATTTCCTAGCAGAATGTATTTTCAGAAACGCGGTTAATGCAAATGAGTAAGAAAGAGTAGTATTTAAGTCGATGTTTCACCGATTTCGTTAAAGAGCCCGAGTTCCTGACTAGCGCGCGTTTGCCTTTGGCTACCTCTCTCTAAGCTATTGCTATGTTCGGACGTACTTTAGACCCTTATTTGGTTTCGCTGACTTAATTAAGATTTAGGGGCCAACTACTTAGAATCTTGATAACTTCGGCTATACCTTTCAGTTGGCTTTACTTAAGCTAGTTAAGATTAATTTCATATTAATTTAAGTTCAAGCCCAAGTGGAGGCTTTGCTGAACGTTCCGAGTTAGGAGCTGATTGTGCCATATTTATTTTGAAAAATAAAGGGTAGTTAACCGTTCTTGAGCCTTACGTCTCTGTTCGCACACTTAAGCGATTATTCGCTTATTAGTGTTAGGGGTTTTAGCTTATTGAACTGCAAATTAAGAAGGTAAACCCCCACAAACCGAACTGCATCCTTCTTTATATATTAATCAGACATACCGTGTACACAAAGGTTCTTATCCGGCGGTTTTTTTTTTTTTTTTTTTTTTTTTTTTTTTTTTTTGCAATCGTTTATGGTAAACATATATTTCCAATCAAAAATGTTTTAAATGACCCAAAGACTCGCATTCTGTAATTCTTACATTTAGAAAAAGTCAAATTTGTGAAAATTGCGAAATCTAACTCTTTATAGGATCCTCCAGTCCGTATATTTATGCATAGGAGATTAAACAGAGGCTGTTCGCACATTTTTAGACGATTTTCATTGTACTTAAAGAAGTATCTTACCTAATGTTTTTATGTTTTAAATATTCCGTTTGATAACCCTTGTTCTTGTACATCCTAATTTCCAAGACAATAAAACCATTTGTAGCATTGGAAGGCGTATTTTATCCCATTCCTCTCGAACAGCTTTCCAAAGTCTAAGGAGTTGTAGGTCAACGTTTCGTCATCTCGCTTTTTAGAAGTCCAAAAGCACAAAAAAACATTGATGATAGATCAAGAGATTTAGTAGGAACATGAGTGAACGGTTTGACCTTGATATCCGTTTTTTCTTCTGTTTTTTCCAGTAAATTAACAGTACATGTTTGACGTGTCGCTGCTTGCTTTGTCTCGATGCAGTTCTACTGATTGATCACACTGTGTTTAAAGAGAAGCTATTACATATTTGAAAATTGGGTATAAAATATGTTTTTATATCATATGGAGTTGATCTTAACATTTTTCTCCGGTCTCTTTGTTTTCAGTTTGCCGTTAAATGGAAAACCAGCAATAATCATTCATAAATCTCTTAGAAAAATTTCTTTTCGATTCCTTGAAACATGTTTTAAGATTTTTTCTACTCTTTGATGATAAATAAATTGATCTTTTCCTATTGCAGTCATTTAAGTACACCCAAGATTTGTTTATTGTGACAACATTTTTCCATTTTAACCCGGGTAAATGTTTCTCATAAAGAACTCTGCAGCGCGTTCTGCGTTCGGCGACATGTCGTGGAGAAAGAAGACACACATTATGCTTTTTTTTCGCTGTTTTAAGATTCAAATCAGTATTAATCACTTTGTTTACGGCTGACACTGAGCATTTTAATGATTTTGGAACTGTCTTTTGCGGATTTTCTTTCAACATCAAATATCTTACTTTTGCAGTATTCGAAACATTCCGTTTTTAGTTTGGATATGTATTTGAAACATTTTTTTTTCCTCTTTGAAGCTATATTTTGAAGTTTGTTCCTTTGTTATTGAAAACATTACCTATCGTAACTTTAGACATCGAAACTACTAGATACGAATTTTAATAACTAGATGCGAATAATTTTCTTCTAAAAGAATACAAACATAGCTTCCTTCCATAGATTCTTTAAAAGCGACATTTTGTATGAAAAAGAAACTATCAAGAAACAAACGATACTTTTAAAAATTGTAGTTGCAGTTAAAAAAATTCTAAGCAGAAGTTCTACAGAAAAGCAAAATTGTCTAATAAATGTACCAACTGCCTCTATATAATGCAATATTTTTGATTCTGCTAAGATCAAAATTGACCGAGATATTTAATTCCAAAATCGGCTATTTCTAAAATTTTCTTAAGATCATTTTTAATTTGTTTTGAGGAGTATGTTAAGTAAGTAAATTAGGACAATTCATGATTGATTATTTTTCCCTTAAATGCCATTCAATGATATTCTTTCGTGATTTACTAGTGTCTTTATTTCTAACTGTGTTACACTTGTTACGCCGAAAGAATTTTAGCACAAGTAATTTATGAGTCTTTCAAAGATATTAATATTACTAATATTCTCATGAAATATTATTGTTTTAGAATTATGATCTGATAATTGTAAAAATTTCATTAAAATACAAATATTTTTCGTTTCTTATTAATGCAAATATAACTACGTGCCAATACTGAAGCCTGCCAGTGCTTTCTAGAACAAGAAAGCGTTCAGCAAATAAAATCTCTTTTTTGGAAAAACATTTTTTGGAAAGACATACATTTTTGAGTCTTATGCGAAATGGAACCCTCATAAAAAATTTCGATAAAAAAATAAACTGATTCTCTCTCATTATATCAGTAACAATGGCACACAGGTTTTAATCATTTTCGTCTTTCTAATGAAATGGTCGTAAAAGCTCAAGTTCCATCCGATATTTTACTTATATTCAATTTTAGTCGATTAAACGCGGCCAAAAATTCATCATAACTAATCAGAAATGAATAACGTGAACAAACAGAAATTTTTCTTATATAGAGAGATTTTGCAAAACTTACAAATTTTTTATTAACAAACTACATGATAAAGCGAGCATTAGCAACACTTTTCGAGACAAAGCATTTTTATCTCCAACGTGCGAGACTGTTGCCACTCGGAAAAATGAGTGCGAAAATTAATATTTTCAGAGTTTTTAATTAATATCTCGGCTGATTAAAGTCGTACGCAGTCGAAATGGATTACCACGAACGTTTAGAATCGGGAATAATGTATTTAATGTTCGGTAATGTTACTTTTATTTCCTTGTAAAATTTAGAAATTTTTATTAATAAACTCTACGACTTGAGAGAGCAGTGGCAACAACTTTCGAAATAAAGCGGATTGCGGAAATTGCGATACTTATGCGACTTGGAAAAATGGGGGCGAAAATTTTCGCTTTTTATGTTTTCTAAACGGATACATTTTTTTAAAATATAAGTATAAGAGCTAGAGGAGCATGTAAAAAATTAAATTTCGTAATTTTTACAAATCAAATTTCTTTAAATTTAAAAATGCCAACACATTTGAATTTTTATCCGTGAATATTTGCATCATTTAAAACATTATTGCAACTGGAATTATACGTCTATGGCCAACGGTTGCGAAAGTAAAGATCAAGTAAGGATTTTGTCAGACACGGTTTGTGATTGGCGCTCTTAGAGTATATTAAAGGTATTTTAGGCCTGGAAGTGACCGGTTTATAATATGAAATTGCGACCATAAAGGTATTTTTGAGCGTATTCTTTATGAAATATTTCGTGTGTATTAAATATGAAACTCAATGAAAACAAATTTTGTGAAGTAATTTCATTGAATACTTAAGCTAAAACCGATCTTTCTTAAAGACTGGGAATTTTTTTTAGCAAAAGTGAATTAGGATGTATCATGTGCTAAATCATTTCTCAGTAATAACATAAACAAAAATTATAAAAAAATAAGTACTAGAAAAAGTAAAATATAGATTGGTTATAGTAAATAACACATGAAACAGTTCTAAACTTAAAAAAATAAAAAAATGTAATTGAAATTATATTAGACAAAAAACAAAGGACGTAAATGCTGTACTCTATTAAAACAAAAGGAATGAAATGACACCCGTATCAAAATGAAAATGAATTTTGAAAACTGGCTAATTAAAATATGTTTTGTTAAAGAAAGAGTTGTTATAGTAAGTTTATTTCATTAGTAAGCAGCTCCATTTTTTTAATTCCTACAGATATCTGCATAATTAAAAAAATTGCATGTGTAATTAAATACATCAGTATTAAAATTTTTATATTTAGGTAAATTTACGGATCGGCTAAATGATATTAATAAATAGATAAGGCTTCAAAATTGAATAGAAACACAAATCTTGGTAAAACAAATATAAAAAGGTACATTTTTCATCGTAAAAACAAAACACTAAATTAAACACAGAATAAAATTTTAAACTAACAAAAATAAAAGTGATAAGAGAATAATCCCACACTTTGTGGAGCCTTTTTGTGTGTTTTGGGAGCATAAACGTGTAGACCTTACTGAAAGACCAAGTAGAGAATTCTTGTTAGGTCTTGGAAGAACAGGTGACTGCAGACGAAGATTATAACAGCCTTTTGATTTTAACTAAACGGATAGAAATACACTCACTCGGTGCTCACAAATTTAACCACCACTTGTGCCTAATTAACTTGAACACAAACTAGCATATACAATCAAAATGAATGAAACTTTAGGTAAACGACTGGCTCTTATTCAATTTAAACCGCTTGATCGGCGGCTATCACCAACTATTCTACCACAAAGTTTTCAGTCACGCGACATAAATTCAGAACTAAATCTTCTGGTAAGAACTCTTAAAATCTGCTACTTAAATACTGTTTTCGAACTCACTTCGATTTGCGTATACGTCATTTTAAATTTGCATTCTGACAGGAAATGGAAATCAGAAGAGAAAGTAAAGTTCTTTAAACTAAAAATAATTGGTTAGAACAAAGTAAGGTTTTTACAAAATAAAATGCATAAAATGCGATAATAATGATAATAACAATAATTTCTGCTTCATAATGGATAATCTTATGAAGTGGCAATTAGCGCATACAGTTTTCTTTAAATACAATATTAGCTGTATAACAAACATCAGCAGTATAACCATTGTGTATTTTATATTTTGATGTTTTTTATTCAGAATCATTACCTAACACTGAAAAGGTTTGGGTTTAAAATCTCAAATAAACTTTTACTTCAACTAAAAAATTTCTTATTTCGTTGCATGTTAAAAGTAACTAAATTTAAGTAAGCCTCAGACGTTCGACCTTTTTTAATTTTTGTTGTTTGTTTTCTGTTCATTCATTTTCATTTACTTGACATATGAGTACACATTTCTGGTTCAACCTGTATATATACATATATATGTAAGATATAACAAAATATGATAGCTGCTTTAAAAAAATAATTGACGACCTCAAAATTAACATTCTAAATTTGGTGCTCTCCCTCTAAATTCATCTATTTCCCCAAATTCGAGATCTTTCTACCATTATGTAACGCTACTTGAAAAGGGCAACTAAAACTAAAACTAGCCAATCATAGATTAGCAGCACTGGTACATCAAACTCGGTATAAACACCGCTGGCGATTAATTGCCTCATTCTTATTCTGCTGCATCCCTTTCCATAGCTTCCGCTTTGAAAACATCTTTCTGAGCTCTGCTAAAATGATGTCGCCTCCACAAACCTGTGTAAATTGTATATAAGAAATTATCGTAATTGCTTTGATTAAAGAGTATAGTGTCTACAAGGAATTATCCTAGTGTGCATGCAAATCTGCAAATATAGATGATAATTGGCTAAATCTGGTTTAGTATCAACTTCTTCCTTTCCCCGTACCACTCAGCTATCGCGACTATGCTTCGAAAATATTATATATATATATATAAGACTTATTTTTAACACGCTCAGTTATTTCAGCTCCATATGCTAAAGATGTTCCAGACGAAAAATAATCAGATGTCTAAGTATCGTAGTTTGAAGGAAAACTAAGTATTTATATCTTCTTTCATAAAATCATGGGATAAATAATAAAACATAAACATATAACTTTTATGTAATTGGCTGTCCTTGGAATATAGGCTTACTAGAAGACATCTGAATGGTAAGAAAATTACATTGTATTTTAAGTCCGATAATATAAATACTAACACGAAAGTGCTGGCAATAAATATGAAAACTATAACGACGTTGATGGTGTATAGCGAGTCCATTTTGAGATCATTAATCGCTATTTGGGTCAATTAGCCTCGAATGTCAAAAAACATGCCATCAAAATAAAATGGATCGATATTAATCAATCAAAATCACAGCAAAAAACTTATGTATTCATATCACAAATAAATGCATTAATTGCATTGGCGAAAACAACTCAGGATTTATGATCAGTTTTTTGTTTTATGAATATTTTTGTTGCAAAAAAGCATCAATTATATTACTTACAAATCGTACCACACTATTCCTTACTCATTCAGCATCCGTAACTTGTAAGTAGCAATAGGCATCTTGAATAATTCGCGATTTTGTCAGCCTCACTTCCTTTCCTTAAATTATTTTCTATAACATACTTATCTTACAGCTCTACGTTTTTGTAGTAATTTCGTCCCAACTACAAATAAACATATCCTAGACTTCCTTCCATTTTTTTCTGAGAATATCATTTTTACTTCCTTCTACGAAGTAAATAGGAAGTATTGTAATCGCAAAAAATTTCGAGTATCATACTTCAACTAAAATATCCATTTTGATCGCTATCGAATGCAATTTAAAGATATTTTTGCGTGACATCTGCAGGTAAGGACAGAATAAAGGACTCTTTTTTCTCCAAAAAATTATAAAACTGATTTAAAATTAATTCTGAAGAGATTTTTGTGCGGCGTATGTGCGTACGTATGTATATATCTTGCATAACTCAAAACGAGTAGCATAAGAACGTTGAAATTTTGTATATAGGAGTGCTGTAACATGTAGATGTGCACCTCCTATTTTGGTTGCAATCAGCTGCACCCAAAGTATATAAATATATGTATGTATCCGCTCTTTTACTCGGTTCAGTGAGCTCAATTTATTTATTCTTGTGTGTTTGTAAACTGTACATTTTTTATTTAAAAATGGTTGAATTATGTTGTTTATTTCTTCCGGTTAATGTTTTTATGCCTTTAGTTAACTTGCATATTATAACTGCAGAATTATCAGCAATTTAAAAGTTCTTTAGGTGCGGCTAAGCCTAATTATTTTGGTCATAGCGGCCACAGTTGTTTACATTTGAAACTTAGCAGAATACTGGATTTGTTGCCAATCTAGAGAAACTAAGCTTCGGAGCAACAAAGATAACGCCTTCTTTTATTATTACGAATTAAATCATGCTTAATCCATTGTGAAATTTATTCGAGGAAATAAGTGTTTAAGATTTATTTTGTAATTTTTAATACATATATTTCGAGTTTTTATGTATTTTTGTTTTGTCGCGAGGTGAGAACTGAATTAATTGAATGAGCAATACTGAATCGTCTGTGAAAAACTGTTTCTTTTCTTTTTTTATTTGTTTAATTTCCTTTACACATCATTTTAGATTTATTATATCATTTGAATAGAACCTGTGGCAATGATTAAATAATTCTTAAGATGATATAAATTTTGTGCATTCTGAGTTATAAAATGAATGAGATGTAACGCTCTTAAGTGTACCTAGCGCCAGAGTGTCGCTATGCTAAACAAATACAGTGAATTTATTCTGTTGTGGTTTATGCGCTATCGAGGATTTAACTCAATCTAGTAAGTTTAAATGAAATGCAAGAAAAAATACGTATAATTTAGTATTCCGTGCAAGGAAGTCATATGGTGTAAACATCAGATTTTTTTCTGAGAACATATTTTTTTTACTTATTATGTGCTGCCCGCTTGGGCACAACACGGAAAAGGAGGGATGCCCCGTGAAAGTCTTTTTAAAGGAAACTGTCTAGCATCAACGTTACACATGGGGGAAAAACACGAAAACGCCTATGCAGCCAGCCCTTTCGCTGCGACTCGAACCCCGAACCAAACTACCAATGTTAAGAACATCATTTAGCAGTGCGTTCTAAATTCTAATAAATGCATTTAATTCAAATATGCATATAATTCTAATGAATTCTAAATCCAGAATCCGAAGTTCTAAGCAAATAAGGTTTCGTTTGTTTCAAAGTTTGCAGTCAAGTTGAAAGAAAAATGTAGATGTCATAACTTCCATCTTAAGTGGTAAAAAATGGAAAAGAGCCGTGAAATTTAAAAAAGAATGATTCGTAATCATAATCTTCGACGATTTTTCAAGCATGACATAGCTGAGACAACAGAGCGTTTAGAATGGGAACACGAATATAATTAAATTTTAAAATAATAAATCACTCAGCATTAAATTTTAAAACAATAAAACAACAAGCGCTTACGCAAATTAATAAATAAAAATACACATTCGATTTAAGTATTACAAGGCATTGTTGTTCATAAAATCGTTTTGTGTTGCAAATTGAGCTTAATTTCAAAAATAATTTTTTATTGTTTTGTTATATTAAAATATGAAGGAGCTTTTTCATTTAAAAAATGTACAGAAATACAGTTTAAACATTTAATTTGTGATATTAATTTCTTAATAACTTCTTTATCATTTTCTTCTTATCTATTCTGGAAATATTGAAGAAAAAGTTGAAATTCAGTATGCATTTAGTGAGTGCTACGTATGTATATCTTTGAAGGTCGCCACACATACATGTACATTCAGTATAATTAGCTGTAACTGTTTCTAGAATGGAGTCTTGGATCATGCGTCATTTGTCATTAAAGCGTCACGCATATGAAAGATTTCAATCTGCTGTAGCATTGCTCTGAAATATAACGAAATCAAGAACTTTTGTTTTTTCAAGCAAGTTTGCTCTTTGATATGAGTAATGAGCAATAAATATTTGATGAGAGATAATATGAGATAAATAGGCTAGCAATTTATTTGATAAATAGCATTGACTTTCCAAAACGTTCTCAACAATAATAGTAGTCACTTTGTCGGTCAGAAAATATCGACTCACTTTGAATCTTTTGAATTTAATTCAGTTTTACATTAAAAGTATAATATACGGGACTAAAATGTCCCTTATTTTGAGTTAAAACAAAAATTTGTTGTTGAGCTGGTTCACATGATGCAAGGAAACTGATCATTCTTTGAAATATTAGTTCCGCATAAATACTAGCAATATACAGAGGCTGCTCGCACATTTTTAGACGATTTTCATTGTAATTAATGAAATATTTTAACTAAAATTTTTATGTTTTGAAAGCTCTGTTTGATAACCTTTATTCTTCACTATCCTTATATACTGTAATTTCCAAGACAATAAAGCTTTTTGTAGTATCTTAAGAGGTATTTCATACCCTTGCACTTGAACAACTTTTCAAAGTATAAGGAAGTTCTAGGTCGACTTTTGGACAACCTGCTTTTTAAAAGTCCAAAATCGCAAAAATACATTGTTTATAGATCAAGAGAGTTAATAAGCATATGAGCGAAGGGTATGGCCTTGCTACTGGTTCTTTGATTCATTTTTTCCTGGAAATTAACTGTAGATTTTAAGTACCGCTGCTTGCTTTGTATTGATACAAATCTACTGATTGATCACATTGTGTGTAAACAGAAGATATTTCATATTTGAAAACTGGGTATAAAATATATTTTTGATAACATACGGACATACATTTAATGAGTACAATTTACAATGTGCAGTTTCATTATTAAGTTACAGACCGTGAAACCGTGAAGTTGTACTGAATTTCATTACACTGAAGATGTTCCAGATGACATTTGTACTATTTCATGATTCAGTATATATTATAACTACTAAAGCTGCAACAAAAACTCTACATTAAAAACTTTTCAAGGCAAAGAAAGTTTAAGATAAATTTAATTCAAAACAGAAGTTTGAGATAAATTAATTTTTAGTTGGTGGAAATTTAAGATAATTTCAGTGGATGAAAAGATAATATCCTGCATATACCGTGTTTGTTCAAATATTTACATTTTAGGGTAAGATTTAAGAAATAAAACGTAGACAAATATTTGATAATAACAGCAGTGATTCTGATTAGAATTAAAAGTAAACTATCTAATTTAATGCAGTATTGCCGCCAGCTACGTATTTGTTGCATTCTCTTTAAATAATCACGCCAAATGAGCTGGAAGAAATTGACAGTTTATTGGAAAGGAGTACAATGCGGATCAAAAATTAATAGCTGTAAATAGCTGAAGAAGAACGCGAATGTTAGCAAATCTTCCTTATCACGTGAGAAATGTCGTAAATTACCAATATTGCTCTCAGAATAGATTCTGAAGTGTAATTCGACTCTCTTCGAACCTCAGACTTGAATAACAATTAGCTCCTCCTGGCTTTCAAAGCCATGCTTATATAATGTTTGTTTTATGAACTACTACAACAGGAGTTCTCACCCAGGCAATGTATCCCGGCTGAGGATATTTCATAGTTTCATGGGGAATGCGTTCAGCCTTTTATTCAGCTGTTAAGTGTTTAGTTTTAGCTTATGAATATAAAAAAGTGCTTTTATTTTAGTGTTTAGTAACATTTTCTTTGATCTTTGGTGTTTAATAACACAAAACAATCTAAATAAATGTATATATGTATTTTTTGAATTTTCGAAAGAAATAGGGCAATGATCTTCTAGCAATGGAGAAAAGGGTGCATGGAGAAAACATCTTGAAAACCACTTATGGAAGCTTTCGCGAAAAACAATCTTAACGCCTCAAAAATTAGTTTTCCCGAAACTTCCAAAAGGTCGCCAGGTTGGAGAGAAAATCTCTAAATGACAGTCGCTTCTGAGGGGCGTTGGCGAGAATTCAGCCACAAAATTGTCGCCAAGCTCCGTCAGAAACATTTTCTCACAATTTATTTTGGAACTTGTGTTCTATCCGAGCTATTTTATCAATTCAAGCGTCATTTAACACAAACCTGAAAATTCTACTATCCTGTACAAGAAATAAACACGTATAGGCAAAACTTGTAGCCACAAGTTCATTAAATCTTACAGTTAGTGCCATAAAACGCAAAAATTAAACAAATAAATTATTGAAGGAATGCACAATATCACAACAATACACAAAATCATAATAAAAAATATAATAAAAAAGATTTTAAGTATTTACATAAATTTACAACAGTATTTTGTTATTGCATAGATAAGAAAAAAATTATTAAAAATTAGTAATATTTCGTTATCGATTTATTTTCAAGCATACCAATGGCCAGTATAATAAATGCAGGTCTAAACTGAAATCTTGTAACTGTGCACAAGGCTATTATAATTAGTGGTACTTAAGAAGTTTATACATATGGTTATTATCTCTGTAGTTTATTTAGAATTAACGTTGTTCCGTATTTTATCTCTATAGTGTGATAATTAATCTCCTTAAATCCGATTCTGCAGTTTCATCTACAAAATACTCGTTTATAAGTCCTTATTGAATTTTGGAACAAAAAAATTGGAAAAAAAAGAGTGGTTTTATTTCCTCCTAAATAAGGCAATATGGTATTTATTACATATAATAACCCATAATGCTAAGGCTTATTATTCGTAACAATAACCATAATATTTCATTGATAAATATAAGTATAGCAAGAAAGTAATATTTTGAACAATATTTCATAGCATCTGATAAAAAGTGTGGATGGGAAAGCGTTTAACAAATTATAATCCAGTAATATTCTAGAAATTTCCAGGACGTTGTAGAGACATTAGGTATATATATACATATCTATTTTTTTTAAAGGAGAGATGAAAAATGAGCAACGCCTTCGCCGGGAATCGAACCACGGATCTCTCGGTTACGCGTCGATTTTTAAGCAGGAGAGATGAAAAATGAGCAATGCCCTCACCAAGACTCGAACCACAGGCCTCTCGAATACGCGTCGAGTGTGCTGGCATGCTAAGAGGGCGGGAAAAATATCTTATATGTACCCCCTTTTAAAGGGCGACTGATTATTAGGGGACCCAATCGTCAAATCCCAGTCGTGGAGAATCATCATCTACCACCTTTTTTATTTCGCGCGCCACTGTAGAGACATTAGGATTTTTTTTTGAAGCAGGAGCCGTGAAAAATGCGCAATACCTTCGACGGGACTCGAGTCGCGGACCTCTCGAATACGCGCCGAGCGTGCTTATCATTACACCACGAAGGCATGCGAAGAACGTGAGAGAAATACCTTATTTACTCCCGCTTTTTTAAAGGACGACTGGTCGTCAAATCCTGGTCATGGAAAATCATCATCCATCTCCTTTTTTAGTTCGGGCGCCACTGTAGAAACATTAGGTACTTTGAAGGCAGAAGAGATGAAAAATGAGCAATGTCCACGCCAGCACTCGAACCACGGACCTCTCGAATACGCGTCGCGAATGATGACCACTACACCACGAAGAAGACCTAAGAAGGCGGGAGAAATACCTTATAACGCTACATTTTATAAATTCTCTTTACAGAGAAATAATGCATAGAATATATGGCGAACTTTTACATTTATTATTTTATATGAGTGCAAAGACGCTTTCGTGTTTTTTTTTTCCTGGTCAAAAAGCGGAGCAACTTCTATTTCATAATGCCGGACCGCAACTATAACAACAGCAAAGTGTATTATTTTCCCACGTTTCCGTGTAATAAATAATTGCCACATTTATGTTCGAAAAAAGACTGACCATAACAAGATTTTCTACAGACATGCAATATTCATTGCCAGATAGTTTTAATCTCTCACGTTCTTATGAAACAGGCTAAATTAAAGAAAATATTATATTTATTAACCAGATTTAAAAAGATGAGACGCAGATGATCCTGGTTTCCATTTTGGGCTCGAAAAGTAAGTTTTATATTACGGTTTAAATCTTATTCATAGATTTAGATTATATAATCCCGCATCATTTGGAACTTACATCATTAAAGTTATCAGCTTAGTGAAAGAGGGTTAAGGCTGAATACTGCAAGGAAAAAACCAAGCACGTCAAAATCACCCGCAGGAAAAGCATACAAAAAAGATGCTATATTAAAAAAAAAAAAAAAAAAAAAAAAAAAAAAATAAAAAAAAAAAAAAAAAAAAAAAAAAAAAAAAAAAAAAATCTGAAAGTGCTCAGATTTGAACATCACACAAGTTGATTTTTTAGGGTTTTTATGCTCTTGCTGAACTGACAGTTTGCTCTCGGAATCTCTCCTAAAAATACTACTTTTTTTTTGTCTTTTTATTTATTATTATGTTTTTTTTCTCTTCATTTACGTTACATTTCTCCTTATTTACGCCAAATGAAGTTCAATACCAAAATCTCAAAATGTTTAAAAACAGCATATCTTTAGAAGTCTGAATAAAGTGTTAAGTGCTGCCATGCAATTTTTTTTAATATATTCGCTATTTTATTTCTTTAAAAGTAATGCATTGTGATCACATTTGGTGGCAACATCCTTTTACTGAAAAGTGAGGTTCAAGACAAATAGCATTTCTAGTGCTAAAAAAGAAGCATTATGAAATCATCATATTGCAGGCTATTAAAAAGTATTTATTATTAAGAGCTTATAAATTTAAATATAAAAACATCTGAATGTAAAGCAGTTTAATAAATTTATGTAAGAGGCAATTTTATCTTCGCATTAAGATTCCATTTAAAATTTTGAAAGAATTTCTAGCTAACAATTTTGTCAAGGCTATTAGTTTAAGAATTAATCTCCCAATATTCAAAGTATTTGTATTCAAAGTATTTAAAAGCATCTGTTCAAAGCAGTAGTGCTGGCCAACAAAAAAAAAAAAGAAATTATTATAATACTTCTTCGTCAGAAATTAAACTTTACAGGAAGGCTTCTACACTTTCTTAATTTAAAAAAATTCAAAAGCTATGCATTTTTTCCCAGGATAACTTGCGCAAAAAGCAAACAACAAGAGACAAAATAAAAGCAGTAAAAATATTAAAGCTGTCTTCAAGATTTTAAAAAATGTGCCACGGTAAAAATGTGCTCATGGAAAAATGGCCATATACGTGCATAATTTTCTAAAAATGTCCATCATTTAATCGCAACGTATAAATCATTTTCACAATGCCTTGCCTCCACCCAATATGTTCTTCCACTTCTCAGTAAATTCATATGCTCAGTGTAAATTATATGCACAAATGCGTTCCCTCATGTCATTTCAGCACTAGAGTAGTCACTTGTACTCTAGTGACTATGGGAGTAAAATGTATGGGAGTAATTACCTGTTTTCTTAAAGGCTAAATGTATAGAATTCGGATGACAGATTAGTTGATAGCTTAAATCAAATTTACCTCACAAGGATTTTAATTATAAATTGCTTCTCTGTTAGTAATAATGATTGCTATTTTCAATATTGTTGCGGGCATACGGGTTCTTAATAGATTGAATGCACAAGTCCGATAAAAGGTAAATAAAGTTTATTCTTATCGCATAAAAAAGAAATATAACAAAATTTTGGAATCTTCCTCAGAGATATTCGTACACTATCACAATATCGCGCAGTATCATCAGTAGGTATCCTTTAAACTACTAAAAATGTTAGAATACAACACAATGCAAAGAGAAAGCTAATTCGCAAAAAATAAATAAATAAATAAAATAACAACAGCAGCCAACTAAACAACAACTGAGCTAAGATGTCTCTCTCTGGCTTTTTAATCGGTCGCGAGAAAGTTCTGGTAATTTCTGTTTCTTGAGATTTCTGGAAAGCAAAAGAGTGGAATTACGGTTACAGCTAACACAGTAGTCAATTACATTTATTCAATTTAAATGTAAAATACGAGATATCTATTTATTAAATGTTAAATGCGCGTTTTCCTGTATTTTTTCCGGCGCAGCTTTCTCTTAAAATATGTCTCCTGCTGCATTGCACGGGGATATAAAACAATTTTAATTATAATTCTAATAAAAATAGCTAACTAAATACAAAACACGTAATAATATTTTTACATTTACTAATTCTGTGCTCCACAAGGCTCCACATTGTTTTGTTATTAATTTACAATATTTAACTATTTTTTTTCATTTTCGAGCTATCGTATGCTTTATAGAAAACTATTAATTTTATTGAGAATAAACGAAATTTATTTTTAATATCTTTAAACTGAAAATCTAGTGTATCAGGATTAGTGTCAAGTTTCACATAAATAGACAAGTGCATTTTAAATTTGTGTTTGTGTTGCTATGCTTGTTGTGAGAATTTTTACTTTATATTGGCGTAAGAAGTCATCTATATAATGAAGCAAAAATGAAATATGTTGTAATTTGCTTTAATTTTTTACCACACATTTTCTTGAATCTCAAAGATTTTTTTTAAATTTCCTAAAAAGAGGTTTTGAAAGAAAAAGGATAACAGCAGCTATAATAACTACCTGAGAGTTTTTCAAGTTTAATATCATCAATCTAAAGCAGTCTATATTGATAATGTACTATAATTTAGAGCAGTATCGCATATAACCAAATTAATACTAGTAGTTCATAAATATTTCGGTAATAATAGTCATAAAAATTTACAAATAATAATTAATATAACAACATTCATTTAGAAATAGTTATTGCTTTAACAATTTGCGCTCGTGGTTAAAATAACGGATTATTACGTTTCTTAATAGTTGGTAAAGTAATAGCAAAAATGTTAAAATTAAGGATTTTTTAAATTTAAATAAAAAAACCTGATAAATTATAGACGAGTAGAACTAGATTACGTCTTCGAAAACAGTGTATCATTTATAAGGAAGTTTAGAAAGAAAAGAACATAAAATATGTCTGATACTAGTATTGAATACCATAGAATTCATTTTTATTTTAAGTGGTTTAATTTGTTATCTGGAAGAGTAATTACATGCCACAGTTTTACTAACGAATTATTAGTATACATTTCATACTATTTATTAAAATTCTTGTTAGCTTTATTTCTACGAAATACTGATGTTTATTTTTTAGCAAGTCTAGACGATCCTAAGATAATTATTTGACGAATGGCTGGTCTTTTAACATTTTTTAAGATTAATGGGTGCATTAAATACAATAAAAAGTTGGTTAGGTCCATGAATGACGGTTTAATGTCGTTAACAATTAATTTAGATTTGCTACTCCATTTTAGGAGACGCTCCTTCTTTAGCTTAGAATTTCTTTCAAGTAGAAAAAGAGAATAATTATTCATTTGAAATAGAATATGTTATAATATCTGAAACGTGAAATATAGATAAATATAAAATCCTGTAAAATTTGAGCGTGGGAATTTAGAAGAAAAATTTAATTGGAATATTGTTATGTGTATTACTGTAAAATCCTATCGACCTCAAAGAAAGAAAACAAAACTGTTTTCAAAAACACTTTCTTGGATAATTCGGAATTAATATTTACGTCAGTATTACTAAATATGTAAATTTTCCATCATCGTTTCGGCACAACAACCCAGGATAGATTGTACCACACATTTCAATGGTTTTCAGTGACGTTTTCCATTTGGCGAGAATTTTCCAATTAAATTTAATAACGTTTAAGTCAGAATCTGTACAATCCAACAGTGAAAGTTTGGGTCTTTTCTTAATGGTTTATAGATGAAGATATTAAATATTAAAAGGACTAATTATTTCCGTTAATGTGACCAGCAAATTTCACGAGGTCGATTTTAGTGTATTCGAATAATAACGTTTTCTGTATATAACTTACATAATTGATAATTACACATGGTTTATGATATAACTACAAGCCATCAGTAGTGGCTGCATCAAGGAATTTTCTTCGGATTCTTCTGTCAGAAGAAAATTCATAATAGAAGAAAATGCATAATATTGACCAGAATATACATATAGTACAGTATGTTTACATATATGTACTACAATACATTTACGTACATCTGTGCTTAGATTCATAACAATTATAGATATAAATCATAATATATACTATAACGAGTATTCTGCTAAATTTGTTTTTGCAAAGTTATAGACAGCTTTTTTGCAGTGTCTTCTGAAAATGAACAGGGCACATGCAAAGTTTTTTGCTGAACAGCGATTTCCCATATCCTCTATTTTTTCATACAGTAGATTGAAATCTCTTGTTTGTTACACTAAATAGGATTTTTTTTATTAAAAATGGAAAAACAAAAAAAGTAAAACCTGACTCCTGACTGATTTGGGGTTTGATTCTATGCTCTTTTTCTTCTAGGATTTTTGAGCATTTTTCCAGGTTTACGGAAGTTTAGGATTACTGCAACGAATACGAGATTTTCTGCAATGAAATTGGGAAGTAGCAGTTTTTTAAGACTGCGTAACTAGCAAAATTAAGACCTGTTGCACCTAAAATCTGGTATTTCAAGCCCAAAAATAAAATAGAAAGCCGTTTGACCAAGGAGAGTAAAACAAAATTATCCACTGAGGAAAAATTCGTTTGTATCTCTAAAACTCTAAATCCAGCATTTGTAGCATAGAATATAACAGCATTTCATGTAAATTTTACCACTATTAAAATACCTATAGCATCAGCACATAAACAAAAAGCATTTAGAATTTAAAAAAAAATTGCGTAATACGAACAAGCAAAATTAAGTAAAACACATTCTAGAAAACGTTCTACAGTAAAATAATATTTTCCCTCCCACGTAACTTTTTATATGTACACTGCGAAAAAAATGGGACATTTTTATATCTACCGTTCTACTGGGCCGATTGTCGAAATTCAAATTGTGTTTTGATGTCTGGAAAGTGCGACTTAGGATATGTATTAGATTTATATATATCATTGTTCAAATATAGGTATTTTGACACAACATCGGACTTTTTCTCAAATGACATGCCAATTTTTTTTCCATATTTCGATTCTACAACTCAAATTATGCCCAACTCCCAAGTTTTATAAAAATCGCACTAGTAGTCTTTAAAAAATTAGCCCTCAATGTTAATTCCATTTGGTATGTATTTATAAATATCTCTTTTTTATTAAACTTATTTGATTCCTTCTTACATAGTTCGAAATTTAAGTCTAATCCAAATAAATTTCACCTGTTTTTATGATTTATTTTTAATATTTGTATTTTCAAATAATTTTTTATAAATATTTCGAAAAACCTTTTGAATCATAACCTATAAAATTTACAGTCATCTTAAAGTAGATGTGTTGCTAAGCATACCTGAAAAAATTAGAGCTTTTTATTCAAAATCGACGATATACGTGAATTTATATATTGGCGCATTTTGATATTTGGCATATTTTGTTGAAAGCGATGATAACGAAAATATGGTTTACGTACTTAGTTAAAATTATTTGAAAGTGGGAACGATGTGACTTTTTTTCCGGTCATCCGCAATGTAAAACGGTAGGAACGACGTGACTTTTTTTGGGTTCCTGCACAATGGAAGGGAAAGAAAGTAGGTTGCCATATATTAAGAAGTTCGCCAAGTGAATTATTCTTGGCGCACACTGAAAAAAATGCGCCAGGGTAAATTTTTGAATTTCTCCGTAAATTTCGCACCAAATTTTACAAAATTTAATAGTTAGGCATAATTTGAGTCCCAAGATCGAAATATGGAAAACATTGTTATGTTATTTCAGAAAAAGTCCAATTTTGTGTCAAAATACTTATGTTAGAACAATGATATATATAAATCTAATATATATCCTAAGTCGCGCTTTCGAGACATAGAAAACGCAATCTGAATTTCGTCAATCGGCCCAGTAGAACGGGAGAAATAGAACTGTACCTTTTTTTTTTCGCAGTGTACATGTAATAATATCGTCTGCTTTAGCAATCAACTTCGTTAAATTTTGCATTATACGATGTGTATTCCTACGATATTTTGCAATGCTAAATAAAAATTTATTATTATTGGAAGATGTTTACTGAAGAATTCTTTTTTAAATATCTGTGTGATTGAACATTCCCCTAAATGATAATTAATAGCTTATTCTTTATTTAGTTTACCGGATTTGCATCATGCATTCACTTTGAAGAAACGATTTACGTATTGTGGAAACTTTCCCTGTTCTATGATAGCCTGAATCAAATAAAACTCTGACTACAAAAGATATTCCTAAACTTTTTTAACACTTTATGCACTTGCTTTCTTTTATCTTTATTTATCTCATTCCTTTTTTGCGAATTTTCTTTCAGTTCTTTCCTAACTGAAACTCTGACAATTCTGTCTGAAAAGGTCTATTAACGATATCGCTATACTTTTTTAGCAAGGAAAATCTAAGTAAGACTAGTGTAATGCCTTTTAAATGATTGAGTTTGAGGAAGTTTATAACGAAACAAAATATGCTTTTGCACATAAAGCAAAGAAATAAATAAACGAAAGTTTTTAAATTTTTTACATGAATGCGAGAAATATGGAAACATGTTATAAATAACAGTGGAAATATTTTCTGATTTCGATGTGGTTTAAGCCAACTATTATTTATTTGATGCTGCTCATATTACTTATTACAGGCAGCAAAGAAACTGATTGGATAATTTGATGTTATATCGATTCACTTTCAATATTAATTAAAAGAAAGTATAATTGACACATTTTGGAAATAGCGTAACTCTATCACCCGAAGTGTATTACAGAAAAAATCCAATTAAAAGATACCTTTTCATAACTCCTAGAAAGAAGAGACCACCCCTTTCAAACAGGAAAAGAGAACAAACAGATATTCCAAAACCATGATCTATCTATTCACCAGTTTGAACCAACAGCAGAAAACGGCACAAAATCGTATCAATTAAAAATACACAAAGAGCTACTTGATGAACCTTTCAAATGAACCAAATGCAGCTGTCATGGTCATTCATCATTTCTCTGCTGCTGTCTTGAAAAGCTTGTGGTGAGAGCTGTCATTCAAACTGCAAGAAAAACGTCTGTTCAAGGAAGTAGGTCTCGATCCCGTGGTTATTGTGATTTCCACTTCACTTCGTTTAACCTTGGCTATTCCGTTGCTGTCGAGATCGCTTTCTTCTGATTTCATTTTTTGGTTGTCATGTCGTCAAATAATGCAAATGAGATAAGTTTTCCAGGTATAAAGTATAATGAATAGTGTTCAAAGAAAGTGCTTTAGATTTATATCTAAAATAAATGATTCCGTGTTAAGTTTGACCTAAAAATCAATAGCAGATGAATTTAAAATGAACGATTCAAAATATTTTTATTCTGCCAACACAGCATAATATATTTCACTGAACTTCTGTTTCAGTATGATCTGATTTAAAAATGTTCTCTCTCAGAGTCAATGATCTCAATGCTATTATGATATTTTTCTATCATTTCATAGAATTTTCGGTATAATTTCCTTCAACGACCTTTATATCTCTTACTTTAGTGACTTTTAATCCATGAGTATTCTAAATAACTTTTTTCTAAAGTTTGAGATTTTTGTTTCTTGTTATATTATTCTACCTCCTCTATCAAATTTCGTGTTATTCAAAGATTATAGCATCAATACTTATATTAACTTAAGATATCTAAAAATTGAATTTCCTTTTTTTTATTTTCATATTATGCTGGTGGAATTCGTGATTATACTTTCTGTGTTCGAATACTAGAATTTTTCGAAGAGTTGAAATATTCACTCACGAAGATTGCTTCATTTTTTCAAAACCCAGTTGCTGATGGAATCCAACCTCCTGCATGTTTAGTTCGATTCAGTCTTTAATTCCAAATTAATGAATGATCTATCTTTTAATGAAAAACGAAATGGAGGTAAAGTAGACTAGTAAATAACTTCAGGTAAAATAAACAAAACTTAAGAAAATAGATGTCTTTACTCAATACAGCACTGTCACTGATTTCTAGTCATTTGAATATATCATTAAGTGTAAACACAGTATTTTAGGTAAGTGCTCTGAGGAGTTTTAAAAATATTGCATGAGGTTCTTCAAAAGAAATACAAAACAACGTATGAAATTTCCTAATTTTTTTTAACTTGCCTTAGTTGAATTAATTTTTTAGTTTAATAGTTTCATGTTTTGCTTATTAAAAGACTGCGTAATTTAAATATAATAAATATAGTATATTCACAAGGTCCTGAGATATGTTTTGTGAAACTTTTTCTTACAAAAGTCACTTAGCTAAAACTTCTTAATAAATGGCAACCTATTTTCCTTTACCTTTCATTGTGCAGGAACGCAAAAAAAAGTCACATCGTTCCTATCTTTTTACATTGTGGATGAGCGAAAAAAATGTCACATCGTTCTCACTTTCAATAATTTTAACAAAGTGCGTAAACCACATTTTCGTTATTATGGCTTTCAACAAATATGCCAAATATCAAAATACTCCCATACATAAATTCACGTATATGTCGATTTTGAATAAAAAGCTCTAATTTTTTTTCAGGTAGGCTTAGCAATACATCTACTTTATATGCATGACTGTAAATTTTATAGGTTATAATTCAAAATGTTTTTCGAAATATTTATAAAAATTATTTAAAAATACAAATATTAAAAATAAATAAAAAAATAGGTGAAATTTATTTGGAATAAACCTAAATTTCGAACTATGTAAAAAGGAATTAAATAAGTTTAATAAAAAAAGAGATATTAATAAATCCATACCAAATTGAATTAACATTGAAGAGCTAAAATTCTCAGAGCTAATTTTTTAAAACTACTCTTGCGATTTTTACAAAACTTGGGAGTTGGCATAATTTGAGTCGTAGATTCGAAATATGTAAAAACGTGGCATGTCATTTCAGAAAAAGTCCGATTTTGTGTCAAAATACCTATATTTGAACAATGCTATATATAAATCTAATACGTATCCTGAGCCGCGCTTTCGAAACATGAAAAACGCAATTTGAATTTCGACAACCGGCCCAGTAAAACAGCAGATATAAAAATGTCTTTTTTTTTTTTTTTTTTTTTTTTTTTTTTTTTTTTTTTTTTTTTTTTCAGTGTACATACAAAAAATTATGTGAGAAAAATATTATTTTACTGTAGAACGTTTTTTAGAATGTGTCTTACCGAATTTTGCTTGCTTGTATTCCGCAATTTTTTTAAAATTATAAATGCTATTCTTTTTGTTTACGTGCTGATGATATGTGTATTTTTAATAGTGGAAATTTAAAAAATGCCCTTTTCATTAAAGGGCATTTTTTAAATTTCTATTTCGAAATAGTTTGACAATTATTTACATCTCGTAAGCTCTTGTTCTAATATTCCTTTCAGCAGTTTCTATAGCATTTTTCAGTTTCTTCTTAACAGTCATTATGTACCTCCAAGCTACAAACTCTCGTTCATTCTCACATATATATTATGTGAATTTTTTTTTAAATTATAAATGCTATTCTTTTTGTTTACGTGCTGATGATATGTGTATTTTTAAATTTCTATTTCGAAATAGTTTGACAATTATTTACATCTCGTAAGCTCTTGTTCTAATATTCCTTTCAGCAGTTTCTATAGCATTTTTCAGTTTCTTCTTAACAGTCATTATGTACCTCCAAGCTACAAACTCTCGTTCATTCTCACATATATATTAGACCACTTTTCTTAATTAAAATAAACACGGCTGTTAGAATAAGGAATTTGATATGTATGCCATCAATGAATCAGTGACTCTTAGTGATCTTGTGATCTTTATTTGCATATCCAGGCTGTAAGTAATGTAATTAAAAGAGATACTGTGTGGATGTTTTTAAATCGTGCGAAATAATTTTTAATTAATAGTTTATGCTTCAGGAGCATCTGAGAATTTTAGATCTCGTGATTAGAAAAAGCAATACAGATGTCCTCGAATGACCACAAAGCAGGTCCTAAATCATTCTTATGGAGAAATTTCCGAATTTTCATAGACGAAATGCAATTACAAAAAAGGACTTAACCAAACGATGCTAAAAGGAACTACTATATTAAAATGTTGTTGCAAAATTTAGTAAATTATTGAAGAGAGTATTTACATTAGTTGTTGTGAATGCCAAAGCGAATTCTTAACTCTCTTTAAAGTTTAAGTTGATTCAGTCGGATATTAGTTGTAGCTGTTTAATTATCCTCTCTTAAATATTTAACAAGTTATTATTTTCTCCAACATATCTTTAAGAAAATATTTTTCATAAAATAAAATTGGCATTTTATTCTAAACTTTTTATCGACTTACAAAGCAATTAATTCAGAATTTTCTCTAAAATATTTACTAACGTTAACTTCGTTACTTGACATTTAACTTATGCCATGTGGCATTCAGTTTACGATATTTTTTTATTATTATTTTATTCTAAATTAGTTTCCACGAGCCGCCCAGACGGGAAAGTACTCTGACTGCAGTACCAAAGAGCCGGGCTTTGGATGCCGAAGAAGACGTAGATGCACTTTGTCCGTCCCTCGATAAGAGGCACGTAACCCACCTATTAGATAACTAAACTCGGCGGCACAAATAGCCCTTAGAGAGCCATGGCCGGCAGTGTCCTAATACCTGCTTTCTAGACCGTGGGCTCCGAGGTGCCTGTGCATCTTTGCCTGGACAAGTGGTCGGCTTGTCGGAGGACTTCCCGTGTTTAGTCTCCAAGCGAACTTGGTACTCGTTTTATCGAACCCTCAAAGGATGAAGAGCTGAGTCAACCTTACCCAACCCGAGGATCGAACCTCGGACCTGTGGTGCTGCTGCGCGACTCGCTAATCACTGCGCCACCTATTAGATACCTCCATAATAAAGTGACCACCGCTTCTGGCCTTAGTAGGAGCCATCGCCTATGTCATAAATTTTCTAATGACAGGTCGTTGGTCCGAGCCCATCATTAGAAAAAAAATTTCCACAAAAGTCAGTATTATTTAATAGGCAGCCAGTATTACAGTTAGTATTATTAAATATAAAAAAGGAAACATAAATATTAAGTAAGTAATTTAAACTTCATGCTCATGTTAATTAGAAAATGCAATCTAGTACATTGGGCCGGGAGAACAGCAGAATTAAGAGTTAGCTTTATAAAAGAGCCTCATAAGTAATTAACCAAAATTACATTTTAACGTAAGTATTCAAAACATAAGGTTTATGTTTAACATATTAAGGAGCTTACTTTTGTAAGAGGTTAGCAATTAAAGATCTGTTTTTGAAGTTTGATCTTTGAAGTTAAAAAAAAACTGCAAAATTAAAAAATTCTGAAATTTATCCATTTAGAAATGATTTTTTTTATTAAGTCTGAAACAGAAAGTTTTAATCATTTAATAATGGTCAGGAAGAGATTAAAGGACCGTGATTAAATTGAACTGTAGAACCTAAGATGAAGTTTAAAGGATATACAAATACTATCATATAGATAACGATAATTGCATTTTAAATGCATAATTTAATTCTTATGAGTACTTCGTGAGCATTAAATACTACTGTATTTTGAGTTGATTATAATAGTCAGTATTTATTCATTTTTTACAATACATTTTAGGGACTATGTAGTCAAATAAAAGTGGGGCAGTCGAAGTCAAATAAAAGTGGGACAATCGAAAGGAAGTTAAATATTTTTTTTTGCAGGAAAGTAAAAATTTTCTTTTCGATCGAGTAAATCCTATCTAGCATAGAGATAAATAAATAAATGATATTAGTATATCAAAGCATTCATTTAAAATTACGAAACATTTAGGTCATATAAACCTACATCAAAACTCAGAATATTTTTACATATTTCAGACTATTTCTGCTTATGACAAAGAATATCCTATTTTACATCCTACAAATATATAATCATATTTTGCATTGGAGAACTACGCATAATCAAACACTCAAAGCTCAAAACAACAATATATGGGGCGCCATTTTAATTGCTCAAGTGAAGACTAATCGCTATTAATCTGAACTGAATAATTGCTCAAGAATGACATCTAAGAATATATAAGAGATATTTTATGACCTTTCATTTCAATATATGAATCTTGAATAAAAGATATGCTTCTGTTCTGAGCACTTAAACCAACGTGAAAAAGTCATACATGCGTAAGTCTGATTTTTGTCTTCTAATTGTTGTTAAAAATTCATCAAAAATTTTGAGTTTTGACAAAAAATCACATACCTCTGCTCTTCAGGAGTGTCATAGTGATTGCTTGAGGTTCGGTAAATCATAGTAAAATTCAGCTTTTTGTATCATTTAAATCGCTCTTAAACATATAACATATACCTATACATACTTCTATTGTATATTTTTTACTACTGCAAAAATATTTGTCTTATAGCTTAAGATATTTGCTAATGGTTTTGATAGTTTTAAGCGTTTCTATTACAATACTTTAAGAAATATATAATATTATGAGCTTAAATTAAAGCGAAAATTGAAAATTAATATATTAGTTATAATTATCCCGTAATGATGCGAATAATCTCAAGTTACTAAAAATCTAGAAAACTATAATCTCTAAACATGCCATATACATTAATTGCGACGTATTTCCTAATGGCAACTATTCAGAATCTAAAAGACTTGTTTCACAGGTTCAAAAATATTTCCAGTTTAAACTCATAAATGTGAAACACTTCTGCATTATCAGAAACTCTACCCCCAAAGATTCAACAAAGTTCTCACAACTAACATAAGCAATACGTGCTCGAGAAGAACAGTATCTCTAATGAATTTCAAACGAAGTCACAAAGCGTCCTTTTCTCAATTGCAACCAAAAAGAAAAAAAAATGAGATGTGGATAGAAACTTCAAGGGATTAGTGCTAAAAGTTCCAGAGACAATTTCCTTCCACCGAATAACGAGCTGTGTGCATTTCCAAACCAATTCAGGCAAATGCCCTGGCGGAGAACCATCAAAGTCTAACTCGTTGTTCCCCATCCTCTTTTATCCAATTCATTCGCCTCAGTTTAATTCAAGACCACACTTTTAATCATTAGATCAAGGAGAATTTCATTTTTACGCAATGATCTGAACTTTTTATGCGGTGTCCGCGAAACAAAGTTTCGAAGGACATTACCACGCCTCTCTCAGTCGTACATTACCATCAAGCCCAAGGTGGGAAGCGATTAGTCCGACACTTAGTCCCCAGAACAAACTTTGAGGGATGACTTAAAAGGCCGGACGGCACGTTCCTAAGCAATTAGCTGCTGATTTACAAAGTTTAATCATGTCCCCGTGTGGATAGGTTATCGCCTTACCCCCCTCCTCCCAACCACTTTGGCTAGATTATTCCTCCAGACATTCCAAGCTCCCGTCTCCGCGGAGGACTATTCCTATGTTTTACTATCGGTGCTCAAGTTTTATTGGCGATTTTTAGCACTTTTTCTTTGGCCAATAATCTTACGTTTGTCGGGGGGACAGCAATCGGATGATATTGCCTCCGAAAAATAACGTATGCTCTTATTAAAGACGAGAGAGAGAAGCCATTAATTCAAATTAAAAATTTTGTTTGTCCGCTGAAGGATAAAGTGCGCCAATGTTTTGCCTTCGTTCCGAGGGTTTTAAATAAACCTTTTTCTTTCTGGGGCGCGGTGAACATTCTGGGTCGTTTTGCCGGATATTTACGGTCCGGGCAAAGAAATGGGATTCGGCACTTAAGCGCTATGTAATCACCATTTCGCCCAAACAAGCTGGACGTTAGGAGAAAAATGTTCGTCTCGCCATCGTTTGAATGGCTCCTTGACAAATACACCCCCAGAAACTTCAAACATAATAACGAAATATGAAAGGCGTAAATATGAAACAGGAAAAAATATTTTTAAGGATGGGGAAGGAATGCTGTATTATTATTAGTGATTAACATAACTGAAGACTCAATAAAAACTGGATTGCCCGTTCATTCCGCAAAAATGCGCCTTTTTAATGAGCTATCGGTGAACTAAACCTCAGTGGCACGATAATAACACTGCTTCTTCCGATAAAGCAATAGAAAGAATTAATTATTAAAAGTCCACTTGGAAACCTGGGTTTTGTTATTAGATCAAGAAGTCTAGCTTTGATTACAAGAGATTGTTGCAAAGGTCGCTTAAGAAGTAATTGGCTTCGCATATAGGAAGTGGGGAATTAGCATTGCATAAACTTAATGAACTTAATCGAGGTTTTTTTTTTACTAACTAGGATTTGCTTTTTCGATATCGGAATTCTGGTTTTAAATTTTAAAGATATGATGGTATGTGTAACTACATTTTTGCTAATGGCCATATGCGCTTTTTTTAAATATTCGTGTGTAAATATTCGAAAATGCTCTAATATTTTAAATCATTTTGCAATTTTTTGCTAATGTAAAGCATTATAACTAAAAAAAAAGTCCATTCCACCTTCATGGACAATGTATTTTAAGCCATAAATGTACGATACAAGATGATGTTTTTAGTTAAAACTGCTTTATCAGTCCTATTAAGTTGTAGAGACATTAGGTTATTTCGGAGCAAGAGACAGGAAAAATGAGCCATGCCCTTTCGGGGGGGACTTGAATCTTGGACCTCTCGATTACGCGCTGAGAGTGCTGGCCGTTACATCGCGAAGGCATGCTAAGGAAGCGGAAGAAATGCCTTACATAGTCCCCGTTTTAAAGGGTGACTGGGGATTAGCGCACCTATTCGCCAAATCCATGTGGTGGAGAATCATCATCCACCACCTTTTTTAGTTCGGGCGCCACTGTAGAGTCATTAGGACTTTTTTTGAAGAAAGGAAATCGAAGAAATGAGCAATGTCCTCGCCGGGACTCGAACTTCCAACCTTTCGAATACGCGCCGAGTGTGCTAACCATTATACTATGAAGACATGCCAAGAAAGAGGGGAAAATACGTTATAATGTGCATAAACTCTTTTATCATTTTCCTAAGACGTATTCTAAAACATTCGAGATTAGCTGAGCTTTCTTGAGATTGTTTTATATCCCAACCTATACTGTAAACTTCTGTTTAGTTTGATAATTTGTTTTACATTATTAATTATTTGAGTTAATTTAGTTTTATATTTTTCGTATCAAGTGAAATATATATTACAAATAATGAAAGGATTTGTCATTAATATACATCATTTTCGTGTATACACATCTATAGAAAATAAAAGCATTATAAATGGTACCTAAGTTGATTTCTTATAAAAATTCTCATATTAAATGTAATATTAGATTAGAAGGTATTGGATTCTTTTTCACTCTTAAAATCTTTAGATAAGTGGAACAGAAACACCATCTTGGATCTTTTTCATTTTTCACAACCCAAATTTGTATCCTTTATAATTTAATTAAAATATTGTATATTTTATACTGGGATGTGTTTAAGTTAACTATATTTAACATAATGATACTTACTACAAATAAAGTTGTACAGTCATTAATTTATTTGAAGCAGGAGACATGAAAAAGATGAAATGCCTCTACCGGGACTTGAACCTGGAGACCTCTCGAATACGCGTCGAGTGTGTTTTCAATTACACCACGAAGGTATGCGGAAAGGAGAGAGAAAATACCTTATAAAGTAAATGTAGAAAATCATACTGTATCCTCTATTCAAATTTATTTTATTCTTTTTGGATCTCTGATGAAAGAAACTGCATCAAAAACTTCTAATATCTTGATATGATAAAATAAATTACAAATTTCGAAAACGGTTATTAACTGCAGAAAACAGAGCAGAAAATAAAAATTAATAAAGGAATATCTAATAAAACTAATAAAATAAACGTACAGTATATTATACATTTTTCATGGATGTTAGTGACAGCTCAAGAAACATAAAGGATCTTCTTTCAAGTAATAAAAAATGTCTCACCCTTTCTAATACATTCGATTCGTAGTTTAATATATAACTTTAAAGCACACAGCGGCTATCTACCTCAAAATGGTTGCCTTTATGGAGAAGTCTGAAAGAGGAACTAACCCTTGTTCACATTATACATACATGGAAGAAATTAGGTTCAGAACCAAGCTGCCTCAAACACATGTGAATTTACAGGTTCAGAGCAGAATTAAACTTCCGAAACATCTCGTAATTAGACAAAGTCTCATCACTGATCAAGTAGTGGAATGGGTGCTCCTTTTTTTTTATATTTCTAAACAATGAAATATTTTAGAAGTAAATGTATTAGTAGATATATTATTTTTATTAGTATTTTAGAAGTGCAATTTATTTAATTAAATTGAAACAATATAAAGTTTCTTTTCTTTTCCCCACGAAGTTTCTAAGCCATTTCTCCCTCCTTCTTAGCACGCCTTCGTGGTGTAGTGGTCAGCACGCTCGGCGCGTATTCAAGAGGTCCGAGGTTCGAGTCCAAGCGAGGGCATTGCACATTTTTCACGTTTTCTGCTTCGAAATAACCTAATAACTCTACTCGGCGGAACTAAAAAGGTGATGAGTGAAGATTCTTCACCACCAGGATTTGGCGATTGAGTCCCCTAATCCCCAGTCGCCTTTTAAAAAGGCGTTGCTAAGGTATTTCTCCCTACTTCTTAGCATGCCTTCGTGATACAGTGGTCAGCACGATCTGTGCGTGTTCGAGAGGACCGTGGTTCGAGTCCCGGCGAGGGCAATGCTCATTTTTCGTGCGCTTTACAATATCCTGTTACAATACCTTTATAATATCTTGTCCATGTTTCTGTCACGTCCAGAAGGACACAGCTGTGACGGCCGCTGTTCTGTGGCGATTTATTCGTGGCGATACCTGTGGGTGGAACATGAAGTGCGATGCAAGAGACTGGGGTAGGTTTTAAGGACAGAAACTAGGTCCAAGCCATGAGAATTCAAAAGAGCTATTCAGTGACAAATTAAAGTAATTCAATTCTTTCGAATTTGTGAGTGTTGCCTGGCTCCACGGGTCGTCCAGAGTATGTATGCTAAGGAGGAGGTACGACTTGTTGCTGTGTTTTGAGCCCTGCCTTTGATATGGTTGATCGTTGCATTGCTAGGCTGTGTTCACCCCGGTTCTTTGCGCGTGGTTTGTTTGGCCCGTTGAACACTAGCGGAGCGAGGGGCAGTGGGTAGGCGAGTGGCGTAGTTCGTCAGTTTTTCTCCGGGTGTTCGGGTGAAGGAGGTACGTGTTTCTATCATATCCGGGTCCCTGAGTGTTTCTATCACGTCCGGGTAACCACTGACCCGGACGGCTACAGTACGCCACTCTGATGGCTTGATGTCATGTGGTAACTGATGTTCGTTGCGTTTGTCAAGGTTGCGTATAGAAATGCGTATAGAACTAAAATGCATTTAATATAAATCTATGAGAAGTTGTATTAACAATGCATTACAACTCTGAAGGCATAGAAGTAATTATTGAAAGTTATCGTCCTCATTATGTGAGGATCTTGCTAGGGGCAAGAGGTTAAGAGTTAAAGGTTTAAGGTCGGTTAGGAGTTTAAGGGCATTCTGGGTTTTTACCTTATTTAAAACCGTTTGCAGGCTGAATTAATCAAACCCTCTTAATGTTTCGGTTGTACTTCATATCGTCTTATTCGTTATAGCTGGAATGACATTAGAGGAGGAACAGGATCATTGTTCCGTCAGTCTCCCTAAAATCGGGAGGTTTTGATGACAGACACAATGCAGATTGCTGAAATCCCTTGTCATTGGCCGTGAGGTTGTGATTTTTGTAATGCCATGGGGAGCCGTAACTGAACGAATTATGGCTACTGCAATGTCAGAGTCCTGTTAATATTGTAAATGTTAATGTAATATATGCCCTGCGTAATATAACATTTATACCACATGCAAGGTCAACAATGTCTCCATGCAATATATCACTATGTTTAGTTGTAATAGTATACTAACAGATGTAATCAGGAGCCAGCCAATGCTTTCTGTATCCAATGTAATATTATATAAGCATATATGTATCTATCACTATTGTAACATCAGAATTTGTATCTATCAATATTGTAACATTGGAATCTGTATTGAAGTGCCCCTGTTCAATGTATATTTAAGCGCTGGGGCCTAGGCCGTTGGATGGCGGATGCCCCGGGGGCCTTTTGTCAGTTGGACTGCTCCTGGGATGGATCCGATGCTGGGTCTGGGTGCTCGGTGCGTGGCGCGTATGTGGCTCCATCCAAGCTTGCTCTAGATAAGGGTGGACGTGGTGCTGTACTGATTAATCGTATGGCAAAGGGACAGTGCCCACGTCCACCGTCACTTATCACTTATCACTTATCACTTACCTCGTAACAGCTCGAACTTTGCGATTTTTGTGAAGGGCCGCACATATGATTTCTTTATCTTGGTGTCATCCGCCGCAATTTCAACATTTACTTCCCTACGTATAGCTATTTTCATCAGTGTAAGATCTTTTCAGCATCGATAGAATAACTAGCTCAGTGGATAAGCTGCCCATCAGCGTTCTTGAGTCCTGTCATTGAAATAAACAAACTTAGTGCTATATCCTTCGGGATTTAACAACGTAGTGTGAAAAAAGGACCTGAGGACATTTCATGACCTTCCATAATCTAAGATCTAGAATTTTAATAATAACGCTTCAAGGTCTATATCTTAGTGACCTTACAGAAGAAAGTTGCAGAACAGAGTATTTTAGAGACGGAGATGGCTAAGCTATTGAAAAATCCTTTGCAAATAAAACCAATGGAATTTGAAACTAACTTTGTTCAATTGCCTGCCAACGTTATTGGCTTCGAAGAAGAATAAAACTCGGAAATTAATAAAATTTTTGTCTTCTGAATTTTATTTATTTAGCGCGTTTTTTACAGCATTATTTTCAAATAAAACAAGAGGTATCCAAATAAGCAAAAATAACTTACATTAAAAAAAGACTTAGCATGAGCTTCTTTATCTCTGCATATACTATGTACTGCATTTTTTATGGGTGTGGTACATGATACATCATTTTTAGAGATATTAATTTTGTTAACTCAGGTTTTATTTTTTCAACTTTATTTATTTTATTTTTAACTTTATTTTTATTTCAACTTTATTTTACGGATTCATTATTTATTACTATTAGTTTAAATTTTGTGGGTCAGCACCGCTAACACAAATCTATCATTTTTATCACTTCTTTCTTATTCATTAAAGCAGGAATTTATATAGGATATCTTTTGATTATTTATATTTATGTTAAGCGTATATTTAATTGAAAAACATTGCTACAGACTTTATTCCCTCTTACGTTTATCTCAAACATTACAAACTTCTACTTGCAATTCACTTCTTAGTTTGATTTGGTTTATATGAATACGGGAAAACCTCGACGGCTATTTGCCTACGAAGAAGGATGCCTTCGTGAAGGACGTTCTAATAGGAACTGGCTCGTATACACATTATACATGATGAAAACCACAAAAACACCCATGTAGTTATTTTCTCATTAAGGTAAAGAGTTTTTAAGATAATAATTTTAACATGAAACATTTTTAACGGAGAAAACTGTAAATTTAATAACGAATACTGTTTTATTTCAAGACAACAAAATCAATCACCAGTATGCAATTTTTGTTTTGTAACATCTTAAATTTGCTCTAAAAATATTCTATCAATAATATGCACAATTAAATGGCTTAAGTTAGTAAATTTACTCATGAATTTCTTCGCGAATTTTGCACTAAAATATGGAACTTTCTGTTTTAAAATCATTCAATAATCATACATAATAATTGTTTCCTTAAACGGAATGTTTGCTATATGCGGTTTATACAGAGAGTTAAACTTTATTTTTACGCCTTAATGATCGTTGTGTACGTGTAGCTACAGGAGACGTGAGGTTTAAATCTCGGAGGTAGCATAGTTGATTTTTCACATTTCTCGCTCCGAAAAACTTAATACATATACATCAGAATACATGTAGCTATATATATTTTATGGATAAGAACCTTGGATAAAAAAAATTCACTGCAAATGATATTTGCGGATAAAAATTTACAGACTAGTATTAAAGCGTAATATTTTTAACAATTTGAAACTTTTCAAACTTTCAAAAGAATAAATAACTTTTTAAATGACTGAGAAATTTCTTGACAGTAAATAAAGAAAATAATGACAAACATAATCTGATATACAGACGTAAATAAATTGCTTAATTTTATTTGAACGTTTCCTGTCATTCTAATAAAGTTATTAAGAAACTGAAAAAAAAAAACGAAGACGCTGTCAACGCAAGTTAAAACGATTCTTCCAGCTAGGACATCTTAAAATATACACCTCTGATTGTGGTAATTAATGAATTTATCGCATAATTTAGACATTTATTAACACCAGTAGGCATAAGAAAAAGACACTGAACAAATAACATTTTGATTCGTTTGAGCTGGCATACAAAAATATCAAGAACCTCATTTACTTTATAGAGCAAAACAAAGCTTAAATTTCCGCATTTATTTTTGATTATGAATAGAGATAGGGTCTAGAAAAGAAACAGATTACTTTCGAAATAATATTTAATGAAGACAAGGAAATACATAATTTGGCTTTATTTGTGTCTTAATTATCAGTAATTAAGGTATACTAAAGTGTATATAAAATAGCGAATAATATTATCGAAATATTTTTTACAAATTAAAAGTTATATTAAAAAAATCATATAAATGCTAATGAAATAATGACACTCATATTTTAAAGAAAAGACTTCAAATCATTTGAATTTCTATAGGCAATAAAAAATTTAAGAATTTGCGGAAAGACGTGTAAAATTAATTCCTTTTTGATTTAAAGACAGAAAGCAAGGAAACATTGAAAAAAAATATAGTGTGTTGGAGAGACATAATTATTAAAAGAGGAAAACTTGCAGTAAGCTTAATGAAAATACCTTCTTTAACGGCGCATTTAATTAAAGGAATAAAATTTTATTTAAAATTTGCGTAAACTTTCACAGAAAATAGTAAAATACTATAAGAAGTACATTTTTACAGTGTAAGCAATAATTTCTTTTCCGAAGAAAGCAAAACATGATCAAAATAAGTATCATTCTAAAAACATTTTTTTTAAGAAATATCTTTATTTCCGTAGAGGTCTCTCATACCTTCTTGTGTTTTATTTACTCGATGGTTACAAATGATAGAATCACTTTAAATAGTTTATTATGTCAACAGCCGACAGATATCATAGTCATACTCGTACTACTGTATTAAATGTTCTGAAAGCTACAAAACTGGCGAATGAAAAGTGAGAAGGAAAATGTTTTTAAACTAAATTGCAGCATAAATCACACATTTCAATTCCATACAATCTTACTCTAAGCGGTAAAGTTACTGAGCTCTAGTAGTTCAACTCCGGATTCGATTAATTGAAAACAAGGTGGCTGCATGGGAGTTTCCATAGTTTTCCGTCATGGTTAACATAAATGCGAGCCAGTTTCACTTAAAAAAACCGCCCATGAAAGTATCTCTCCCCTTAAACAGATAATATTCATGCACTTTGCAGTTTTTAAAAAAAACCTAACCTAATCAATCCAAACAATATTTAAGCTAGATGTCCGTTGTTTTCAAAATACTTAAGCTAGATGCTGTAGTGCATTTCATACCCTGGCCCCAAACATCAAGCAAAAGGCTTGAATAATTAACTCCTTTCTTTTGCCTCCTTTCTTCCTCTTTCCTCTCCTTTTTGTAAGGAATTATCCTATACCCTCATGCGTGCTCTGGAGTATAAGTAGTTAGCACGCATAGCTATCGAGTGTAAGATACATGGTTCGAAGTAGAGATGGGCAATCCGCTCCGGAACCGATTCAAAGAATCGATTCACTTTACTGATCAGTGCTCCGGCGAAAACGGAACGGCAGTTCCTTAGCAGTTCACCGAGAGCTGTTGTTGGGAAACGTGACAAAAAATTTTGTCCCTCTTAATATAAACATTAGCATTCTTTCCTTTATTATTTACCAGAAAACGTTTCTGACCCATTTTTTGTGTGTGCATGTATGTATAAATGTGTGCTTTTGGTTTGCTTCTGGTCAATCTAGTATTTAAAAAACAAAACCTTTAATTGTAGAGTCGTTAGGTTACTTTGGAAGCAGAAGACGTAAGAAATGAGCAATGTTCTCGCCGAGACTCGAACCACGGACCTCTCGAATACTCGCCGAGCGTGCTGACCATTACACCACGAAATGCTAAGAAGGCGGGAGAAATACCTTATAAAACAAACCGACGTATCTCAACGAAACTGACCACCCCTGTTCGCAAATGGATTCAATCCCCCCCCCCGCCTAATCTGACAGTGCTAGGATCTGTGTAAAGTACGTGTATTGATAGGAATTAGTTCCTCGGATTCCCAGCCAGCGCTCCGGCGGTAGTTGCAGATCTCGGTCCTTCGGAGTCGTGATTATTCGCTCTTTTCATCGCTTTTGCCCTAGTCACAAATCTAGCTCCTGGGGAGTCTCAAAATTATTTGCTCTTTTTGCTTCCTCAAAGCTGTTCCTTTGAGTTTCATTTCGAATATTTGAATACTGTGTCATGGTATAGCTATGTATATTAGGTATTACCTTTTTTATACAATATTACTGTAATATTTATGTAAAATAATAAATTATATTTTTATTTATTTACTTATTTTACTACACTCTTGTAATCAAGAGTTACGAATTTCTCTTTGATCTTCTTTAGAATTACTGTATATTAATAGACATAAATCTTTCCATTTAATTTCTTCAAGGTTGCGGAACAAAATGTGAGCCCTACCGAAAAGAAAAATCTCGAGAGATATCTGGTATCATTTTGTCAAACCAGGTAAAAAATTCTAATGTGTGCACCACATGACTTCCTTGTACGGAATATTAAATTATATGCAATTTTCCTGCGTTTCATTTAAACATATTGAATTAACAGTTAACGAATTTTGAATTAAATCTACTTCGTTGATAGCGCATAAACCACAATAGAATAAAGGCGCTCTTTAAAGTTCACTATATTTATTTACCATAGCCACACTTCGGCGCTAGGTTCACCTAACAGCGTTACATCTCATTCATTTTATAACTCAGAGCGCGTAAAAATTATACCATTTAAAGAATTACCACAAGCTCTAGTCAGATACTGTAATAAACCTAAAACGATGTATAAAAGAAATTAAACAAATAATATATAAAAAGAAAATCTGAAATGTTTCATATTTTAAATTACGCCAAAGGGACTTTTTTTTTACATTTTGTGTGTTACTTTTATTTTTTAAATATCATGTTCTTCGCACTTAAAACATATAATTCAGTTAAAGAACAATATCGCAAAATAATTTTAAATTGAGCATATCTTTAGAATTTCCTATACACAGTCTCACGCGCTGGAGATTAAAATGTCTTTTCTGTACAAGGTTGCCATTGCTCGCTTTGAAATCCTTGAGTTTGTTAATCAAAAATTCGTTAAAGTTTTAAAAAATATGAAATCGATAATAAAACAAACTCCAAATTTCAAATTTGGGGTTCCAGATGCCCATATTCTCAGCAGGATTACGTCATTCAAAATTCGATGGCTGTAGGTGCCGTCGTTTTATCACAATGCTAGAAACATACATACATCTATGCACATTCTTCATTATTTAATTTCTTTAAATATTACACAGGGGTGCAGTATTTGGCGGCAACATTTTGAAAAGTGAACCGACATTTAATGTTTTCGATGCGAAATCGTAAAACGAAAACAAAAGTCCTTCAGGGACAAAGTCCCTTTGGAATAAAAATGAAACAGTTTTTTAGAGACGATTCAGCGCCGCTTACCTAATGCACATGCGCTACTAATTTATTTAGCTCTCACTTCGCGGTAAGGCAAAAATATATAAAAATTTTTAAATATTTTCATTTAAAAATTGAAGATATAGAGAAACATAAAACAACAAGTACAGTGAAAACAATTAAAAAAGCAATTTTTACAATTAAAACTACAATTTGTACGCAAAAATAAGCTAATAACTTAATTGATAATTCCAGAATGAATCAACCATAATTTAATTCGGAATAATAAAAGAAGACGTTGCTTTGTTGTTGCGAAGCTTACTTTCTATAGATCGGCAACAAATCCACTATTCTGTTAAGTATCAAATGTAAACAAATATGTCCGCTATCATAACCAAAAATTATGCTTAGCTACATTTTAAAAACTTTTAAATTGTTAATAATTCCACAACTATGGCATGCAGGTTAACTAAAAGAATAGAAACCTTAATCGAAAGATAAGAACAACATAACTCAATCATTTTTAAAGCAAAAAGTACACAATTTGCAAACATATAAGAATAAAGAAACTGAGTTCACTGAGCCAAGTAACAGAGTAGATATATATATATATATATATATTTATATACTTTTGGTGCGGCCGATTGCAATCAAAATGCGAGGTGCACAACTACATGTTATAGTAGTCCTATATACAAAAGTTGAGTGTTCTGAGGCTAGTCCTTTTTTGAGTTATGCAAGATATGTAGATACACACGTACGCACAGACGCCACGAAAAAATCTCTTCAGAATCCATCTAAAATGATTTTTATGATTTTATTGCGAAAAAAGAGTCCTTTATTCTGTCCTTACCTATAGGTGTCACGCAAAAACATCGTTAAATTGCATTCTATAGAGGCTAAAATGGATGTTTTCGTTGAAATATGAGACCCGAAATTTTTCGCGATTACAATCTTTCCTTTTTACTTCATACAAGGAAGTAAAAAGAGTTTAGTTTTCATTATCTTTTAACTTTTAGCATTTTTAATTTCATCGATCCCACTCCTTGTTCACTCTTTACGTTTTTTCACCATCTTTCTGCACCGCTCTTGATCTACGCCTGCTCTGAGAGCATTCATCAAAGTCATTGCTAGTAAGCAGTGAATCTCTAAAAAGAATTGATTCACTTCAGTGAGCTAACGGTGTCGATCTGAACCATTAAAGGAGCGGTTTGCTCATCTCAAGTCCTAACTCGGTGAAGATACAATTGATTTTGCACGTTTCTACTTTGAGATCTAAACCAATAAAATAACTGCAAAAATCTTCAAGTGGCATTAATTTAGAATGAATTAATGTCACAGAATTTTATTTTTCCTTCTGTTTAATTTTGTTATTTTGAACAGCTTATTTTAAGCATAAGATTTTATATTCTGTATCTTTAGAATAATTTTTAAACTATTAGGCTTATCGTAACACCTTAGCCAAAATAGTTTCAGATGTTAAATTAAAATATGTATGCCAAATTCAGAGATCGCAATTTCTTTTCAGTCTATTAATTCGTATAATTCTAATTTCTTAAATATTTTTTTTAACTTTTTGAAACTTCAATAGCAAGCTCTCCAAGCGGCTGGACTTTAACATGAAATTTTCAGATGGAGTTTTTATTTTACATTATATTTCGTTTAATTTTATATGCAATTGCCTCTGTCTCCCGTTTTGTGCGCTCGTGGTAAAACGGAATGCTCATGCAGTCAGCAATCAGAAGATCCACAATTATAATGTCTCTTCAGTGGCAGCCGAATAAAATGTGGTGAACCATAATTTGTCACCGTCTGGATTCGTCCAACTTGCTCTCTCCTCAGTCGACGTTTAGGAGTAGAAGAATACAAAAGTTATCACCTTCTCGTCTGCTTGCTTTCTTGATGTAACTAGCAGCACATCTAGCTAGGTGTCAGAGAAACTGCAGTTCGAATTCTGGGAATAGCACGGCTTACTTTCACTTTTATGGCTAAAAACAACATAATAACCCAATATTTTGTATTTATTTGTTTTTCATTCTGTTAGATTATTAGTTCAAAGGCCTTTTTTATGCATTTATCATTTCCTTATGATTACCAGGAACTAAATATACAGCTTTTAAAGCTATAGTCAGGCTTTAGACAGACATTCGGGAGAGAGTATGGGAGAACTAGATTGCATGGATGCACTTATTGACTCATGTATGATTCCCCATCTTGAATGTTGCTAGGTGATGGGATGTCAAACAGCTTATACATTTATATGATGTATAAAGCTTATACATTTACATGATGTATAAAGCTTATACATTTACATGATGTATAAAGCTTATACATTTATTAGACAGTATGTACATACGGACATATTGCCTTTCAGATAATTTTGTTATGACTTTTCATGTAGCAAATTTATGGAAAAGTGCGTGCTTGAAAAGAAATGCAGTACGATGTATCCAGTTCATGAATAATCTGATCCAGAATTCTTCTGGACTGTAAAATCGAAAAACATCTATTTGTTCTTTTTTTCTGCTCTTGCTTCCTTCCTACATAAGGAAGTAAACACGAACTACCATATTCCAGTTCCATACTCTTCTGCATCTTGGCAGAAATAGTAAAAGGATAGAAATTTAACTTTTCAACTAGTTTATTTCATCTTTTCTTGATGCCACCGAAAATATTCCATATAAAACGGTTGAAAAAATGTGAACAGGATGCATCTTTGACATTGAAGAGACGTTAAATGGCAATTGTTGGCTGAGAACATCATTGTGTTTATTAAGCCTATGCCATGGCATGATTTGCTGATGGGAAAATTAGCCTTTCACAGTAAGCGGCATGACAGATTTCTTGAACTGCTTGCCTCATATTCTATGGAGAAATGAATGCAAGTGTTCGCATCTGCTCTCCACAGGTCTTCTTATTAACAGTGCAACTGAGCGTGAACCGGAGGAGATTTTTCATGATGATAATAAAATAGTGGTCTTCGTTGTCAAAATATAATTCTCGTAATAGCCTGTTTCGGAATCCGAATTGTTATTTTTGGCAGGTTGTGAGTGTTGCAAGCTCCCTAGGATTTGCGAGAAAAATCGTAAAGTAGGGGTTGAAAGATCAGATACTACTGGCTGGAAAGGTCTAGCAAATCATGAATAAAATGTTTAACCACATCGTGGAATAGAACTCCGTATATCATCAATAACTCAGATCTCAACTGACTTTAGATAAGTGTGTGCTTATTAAAAAACCTCGGTTTTATTTTTATTTCGTTGTATGAGATAGGCGGAAACTTTTAGGTTTAATATTTCAACAGAAACATCCATTTTAATCATTCCCGAACCTATTTGGATGATTTATTTCTCGACATCTGTACGTATGGGCAGAATAAAAGACTGTTTTTTCTAAAATGGATTGTAAAATTGATTTAAGGAGATTCAAAACTAATTTTTGGGACATCTATACGAACGTACGTAGCCGTAGAACGCTGAAATTTTGTACATGGGACTGATATAATATCCAGATGTGTTTTTTTTTATTCCAATCGGCAGAATCAAAAGTATAGAAAAATATACCCATCCCTTACCCTGTTTAAAAAATTCTTACTCTGCCTTTATTTTCGCAATTGTTGGTGGTAGTCATATATTTCCAATTACAGAAACGTTTTAAGTAACGAAATTATTCATGTTTTTGGCAATGTAAAATTTGAAAAGAAAATTAATTATTGACAAGTAACGAAATCTGATACAGTCTCCCGGTTCCTATACTTATATTTGGGAAAGTTTTATGTCACTATAAAAAACTAAAATTAGAAGTTTGATCGCATAGCAAATATTCACCGGTATATTCAATTTCAAAATTTGCAATTTTTAATGTCATTTTAAACTTGCCTTGATCAAGAAAATAAGTTTAAATGAAGTTCAACAAAAAATGGAGCAGAATTTAATAGGTCGCACAAGGAAATTATGTGGCGCTCATATGAGATTTTTTATATAAGAACGTTTTAGTAAAATAAAAAATGGCTTTATGAAACATGCCATGGGAGGATTATTTTTCATTGAAGGACTCTATATGAGTTTTTTGGTGCATTTATGGGTAAATTTATTCAAATAATTATTTTAGTCCCCAAACAGAAGAAGTATTATGACCTTAAGCAAAGTATTATGACCTGTTATACAAGGGTTGATTTGCTTAATGTCGTATGTCTTTGCTAGTCATTTTAAATGAAATATATTCATGTACTAAACAGTTTACATACGTAAAAATGTTTACTTTCTTAAGGTAAATTAAAACCCTGATAAATTCTAAAGTTAATCACATTCAGATTTTACTTACATTCATAATTTAGTATTAATTGACTTCTAATTTTTATTCATCGTTTGATAAAAAACATAAGGGATATTATTGTGTTTCAGTAGCTTCAAGAACCAAATACTCAGATCTCAACTGACTTTAAATAAGTGTGTACTTTCTTATTAAAAAAATGTAGCTTATGTAGAAAATAATTGAAAGGAAATTGAGTATTATAATTAATTTAATAATTACATACTAGAAAATTTTAATAATAATAAATATAAAATTTTTAAGCATAAAATAATTAATACAAAACGAATTCCCAAGATATCTTAGTAATATCAGTTAGTCATATTTAAATTATAAAAAATGTCATGGATGCACAAATAGATTAAATTTTCAACCATCTTCAGTTTTTTCTTAATTACACGATTGGCTGTCTTTGTAATTACAAAACAGTGCATATTTTTCTTCTAAATATTTGCTCCCTGTTATTTTCTGATTAACCACTTTCATCGTTTTCTTTTCTAGGGCCCACCAAAGACTGAGTGCTAAGATTGCTGAACACTGGTAGTTTGACGGTGTTCATGTGAAAGCAAAGAGGCTGGTTGCATGAGAGGTTGCGTGATTTTCTCTGTATGTACCGTATACCAACCTAGCAGCTCACCTTTGGATGAAACAACTACTTAAAAGCAATATCTTAAGATATAAACTGCAATCAGTTTTAAACTATCTTTCAACCAAGAGTTAAAATCTTATTTTCTCTTAGATATGTCTTCATGATTTCTCTTTCATTACTTCTAAAGAAGGCCTTACTTCTAAAGAAAATTTAGAACGTTCAACCTCCACAAAAGCAACCTCGTCAAGCTACCAGGTACATTCTAATAAATATGAAAATCTTACTGTCCTTTAAACACATTTTCGTTATTCTCAATGAATCCTTATGGAATGCCTTCCTGTGAAAAGATCTTCTCTATCCTATAACTCCTTATAGATGTATCTTTCTCTACGATAAAATATCTTCTACAGGATCATCATCTACATGGAATAACATTCATCAAGGACTATGGAAAACTCTTCAAAGGATCTTTAAAATTTCTGATCCTTTACATTTTAAATGTTTATGATTTCTACATATTTTGGCCACTGGGATTTACAGACTTTTAATCCTATTCTTAATGGCATATGAACTATTTATGTTACTTCGTATAGACTTAGCTTCAAATTTACGTTTATACTTGGACTTTCGTTCGTATTAACTTTATACGAACTTATGAACTTTTGGACTTGACTTCTTTTTAAAGAACCAAGGACACTTTCCTTCATTATTTTATCTATTTAGATTTTTTATAATTCTCTACGAACGTATAAAAACTTTACTGACTATTTAAAATTATTTTAGGCAATATTTGTCAAAATCCTAAGTTTCATCTTGATTCATTGGTTTACTTTTGCTTTTATATATTTAAAAATTTCCTTTTCATGTCTACATTCTTACATCTTTATCTACACTTTTAAATGTACAATTTTCAACTATATCTATACACGTGTCAAAATTGTATTACTTTATAATTGCGTATTTCTTTTATATGTTTCTTTGCACACATTTTCTAATCTAAAACTGTAACTCATTATTCATGTATAAATTAATGTAAAAAATTCTCAATAAATGCTCGCTGACCACCAAGCCACCTCCTTAGCTTGGTGTAGCAGATAGCAGATAATACCCATCGATGGAGCATGTATTGCGGAAAAATGTAATGATGGTGCGACTGCTCCATTGATGGTCTTCCGTCTTCTGTATGTAGGACAAAATATGAGCCCGTTTCCCTTAAGAATTCTCCAACCTACTTTTAGCCAAATAACATCGCATGTTTTCTCGTAATCCAATTCAACCTTTCTTTTTTTTCTCCTTTTAATGTTTAGTCATATACTGATTCCTAAATTAACCCTGTGTATAAAATAACCTTTATTTCTCAAAAATAGTTGAATAAAGAGTAATGAATTGATTTGGGGACAATGGGGAACGTCATAATGCGTAACTACGAAGTGAAAAATAAACATATATTGATGGTTTCAGTAAAACGTGTGTGAGGTTTATCCTAATTTTATTAACAGTTATTTTAAGTTATGCACCTTTTCTATCAATTCTCATTTGAGATTACAATTTCCTACCAGAATGTAATTTCACAAACGCAGTTAATGCAAATGAGTAAGAGTGCTATTTAAGTCGATGTTTCGCCGACTTCCAGAGAGAGAGTCTTTTTCCTGACCAGCGTCCGTTTGCGTTTTGGCTACGTTCTCTCTTAACTACCACGCTCGGCCATACTTTAGACCCTTGCTTGGCTTCGCCGATTTAATTAATATTTAGGGGCCAACTACTTAGAAACCTGATAGCTTCGGCTATACCTTTCAAATATCTTTAGTTAAGCTTAGTTTAGTTTAAATTCATAATTATTTACGTTCAAGCCCAAGCGGATGCTTTGTGTCCGTTTATTCCGAGTTAGGATTTGATTGTATTTATTCCGAGAATTCTTGTCGATGAGTAGTTAACCCTTCTTAAGTCTTACGTGTTTGTTCTCACACTTAAGCGATTATTCGCTTGTTAGTGTTCGTGGGGTTCTAAGGTTGAACATTGGAATTAAATAAGTAAAACCTCACAACTGCTTCGTGCAAATGCCTTCGCGCAAACACGATATCATAGTATTTAAGCAACATATTAATGAAATTAGTCTTAACAATGATAGCTATGTTTCCAGTTTGCTCCCTTCACGGCAAAAATAAATAAAACTGAAAGGTTAGTTCATGAATATTACAGTTTTTAATGTAAATAAAGTAAGATATTAATATATGATACTTGGCGAAGCTCAGTGCTTTGTTATATATAGCAAAAATTAAAACTGATACTAGTGGGCAAGCCCGCCAGATGAATGGACTGCGGATAAAGCAAAATTAATAAGTCCTTTATACACCTGATAAGAAAATGTATAAAAACATTTCAGTATGAATGAAATCAGTTCATTCTATCCAAGCAATAACAACTCGTAAATATATTTTTGTCTTACCAAATTAGGAAACAAAACCTTTTTACATTTAATACTTATACGCATGACATCATGATTTAAATTTTATGTGATATAACAACTTTTTCTCAATACCCATAAATAACATATCTTGACAATTATCCTACGCTGAAACGAAAACGTTCCAACAACACCTATTTATTTAAAATGCTAACATTAACGAAACATTTTCGACCTACAGTGACGTCACATGCAATCGCGTGCTTACTTCGACGTCAGAATATGACTTTATATAATAATAATAATATGTTTAATGTTTGGCAATGCTATTTTTATTCCATATTTTGTAAAACTTACAAATTTTTTAGCAACAAACTCTAAGATTTGAAAGCGAGCACTTTTAAAAAGACTTTTTGAAATAAAGCTGATTTTTATCTTCAGCGTTCGAGACTGTTACTACTCGGAAAAATGAGTAGCGTTTTTAGAGTTTTGAATTATTATCTCGGCTGATTAAAGTCGTAAGAAGATGAGAATGGTCGAAAGGGCTTACCACGAATTTTTAGAATCCAAAATAATATATTTAACGTTTAGAATGCTAGTTCTATTTCATATTTCTTAAAACTTACAATTCTTTTATAACAAAATTGACGATTTGAAAGCGAACAGTGAGAACACTTTTCGAAATAATGCAGACTTTTTATCTTCAGCTAGCGAGATTGTTGCCACTCGAAAAAAATGAATGAGAAAATTCGGGTTTTCTGAATTCTTAATTACTCTCAAGAAACTCAAATCCCCGTCATTGCGGAGGAGATGATGTCATAATCAAACAAACGAATGGACTCACGGACTCGTAATAGTATAGATTCTGCTCAATAATGTTGTTGTTGTTGCTTATCTCCATGTCTAGGAATTTACTAGACGAGGTCCATGAGTCCATTCACCTTCAGAAAATCGAAAACAAGCACAGGAGACTTGTAAACGTCCTCAAGAGACAATTCCAGGCATTCAAGTATATGTGTCGGTGAATCCGGTGCATTTTGACATTTAGAACAAATTGGGTGCATCTTGTAACCTCTCTCGAAAGTGAGTCCTTTCAGGTGTCCACTGAAGAATCGGGAAAGTGTTGTCTGAACACATTTATCGCAGTCAATAGCAAGGGATCTTCCAGGACAATCAGCTTGATACCAGGGATGATTCGGCAGAACGAGCCAAATTGTCTGTCTGCATGTCTTCTAAAGGAGTACAGTTCAAGATATGTCAGTGAATTTGTAACTGGTAATGGTTCTTCAGAACCCTCCTTCGCCAGAATGTCCGCCATTTCATTCCCCAAAATGTCAACATGGGAAGGAATCCACTGAAGGTGTACCTCACAGAGTGATGAGACCTTCTTAAGTTTGCTAAGAATTGCCCTTCCGGCCCATCACCAACT